>JAGFMF010011611.1:1150865-1305723 GCA_019455555.1 Galemys pyrenaicus
TGTCTGTGGTGAATCCTCTCACCCCCCACACCTCTGGCCTGTACCCCAGTGCTTGTATGCATAAATAAATAAATCTTTAAAAAAATAAAATAAAATAAATTTAGTCCAACTATATAAAAATGGCACTGTCATGCTAAGATATACAAAATTTTCAGGAAGATAATTATGTATCTATTACATAATTACAAAGAACTTTATATTTTCTCCTTACTGGATTCAAATAAAACTAACAAATGAATATTAGAATTTTTAATAGTAGGAATTGTAACTTTCAGCTACTTTCTTGTGTTATCTACTTTAGGCAAATTTATTGTGTTGTTTAGTCTGAAATAATATTTAATCTATGGATTGATCGCCATAAGTCAAGTACAGTTTTTTGATGTGTGTGTGTTTTAACATGTGTTTGTGATTTTTTTATATGGGTAAAGGATATTTCTTCAAGCTAACTGGACCTTTAAAGACAGATGAGCACAGCAAAAAACATGGAATAACCCATGGATGGTTTAATCTGTTTTCAAAGATATACAGAGAACATTTTAGCTATTGTTCTGTCAACAGTTATCTTTTTTGACAGTTGAAGGGGGGAAGAGCTACTTCTGGGTATTCCTTTCTTGATTCATAGCACGATAGTTAGAAGTTTCTGAAAGATTGGTGGCATGGGGAAAGACAGAATATGTGTTTATGAGATGGATCAGGGATTTGATAAAAAAGAGAAAGAGCTTCTAACATGTTTCCATCAGTTGAGATGGTGACATGGTGAATAACTGAATGAGGCCATGACTGGGAGAATGGTAGTTAAAGAGTTGCATACCTTATCCTTAAATGTGAAAATCCACACAAGTGAAAAATCTAAAACGCTTGCTATTAATTCATTTTTCAAGCAATAAAGTTGTTTGTAAAGTTGTCTGCATATATTTTGATATGCTTTGATTATATCAGTTGTAATTAGCTCATAGCCATATGCATGACCAGAAGTTTTTATATAAAACTCAAAGTCAAGAAAATATACATATAACCATTTGAGATAGATTAGAATCTTGTCATCTTTTTAAGTACATGCTCCTTAGTTTTACAATAAGGTGTATCTATCTATCCTTTTACACACTTAGGAGTTATAAAGAAAGCTAGGTTATTGTATTAATCAATACATAAATTATTGTATAAATGTAATAAATAATGTATCAAAAACTAGATGGCGTAAAACAACAAAACATTGTCTTCACAGGTCTATATGCTAGAAATCCAAAATCAGGGTGTTATCAGGACAATGCTACCTCCTTAATCTCTAGAGGAGAATCCTTCCTGGCCTCTTTTAACTTCTTGTAATTTCAGGTACCATTTGGATTAAGCACTATATAATGCCCATCTCTATCTCTTTCTTTACATGTCCATCTTACTTGTGTCTGTTTTCAAACTGTATTCTTGTCAGAACCAAAAATATTAGATTAAGGGTTTACCATCTTTCAGTAAGACATCCTGACTAATTACATTTGCAATGACTTTATTTCCAAAAATATATAGGCACTGGGGTTTGGTCTTATATATTTATATATTTGAGAGTACAATTCAAACTAAAATATACAAGTCTGTGGTAAAGGAAAAGATAAAATAAGAAGAAAATTAATTTTTCTAAAGATAATTTCATGAATTCTAGATGCAAATTTGAATTATAGTCATTTTCTTATCCTAAGATTAATAAATATAAACTTTTAAAGGTCAAATTATTTCTACATATTTTGTAAAAAAGCTTAAGTATTTCGATGCAAAATGGATCATCTTTAAGGGGTAGTTAAATATCCAGAACAATCCCAATGCTTAAGCATCATATTGAAATATTAAGAGGCATATTGTATCTGACATCTTGGTCTAGGACTTTCTCAACACCATAAATTATAAGATTTTGTACATTGTATTCCATAAAATTTACCTGTGCCACATCTATAATATGCTTAGAACACAGCACAATGGAATCTCGCCAACATTCTGGGTGAAGCAGATCTGAGAAACAGATAACAGTGAGAAGCAAGGGACTGTGGTAGCTCATTTCTTCTGATGGCTGCGCAACTATATCCCATCCCACTGTTGCAACTAATGGTACTATTCATTACTTCTAGTTTAATGGTATGAGCAAATGTAAAATATCCAGGTAGTCATACTCCAGGCTACATCTTTGGCAAAAAAGAAATGTTCAAGAATGACAAGAACAACAAGGCCAATTATAAAATGAGTGTTGTTCTGATAACAGGATCATGATTGTAGATATAAATAAGGATGAAGCTTCACTGTGAGAAGATATGATGTTGCTAAATTCAAAAGATATTTATTTTGATTTGCTGTAATTATGTCAAAATATTTTTAAACCACTTTAAGTTGTCATTAGATCCTGTCACATGTTTTAAAATTATCATAAAGTTACAATACCTTCCCAAAGTTAGCCATTTTGATTCTTGGAATTTATCGGAATGAGTTAAATCTTATACCTAAATTGAATGACCAAGCTGAACAACACAAATGAGATAATAAAAAAAAAATAATTATAACATTTTCACTAGCAACTAATCTAATCAATGAAGTATAAAACTTGGAAAATAATGCTACATAAAAGTCAGTGTATGCCCCTTATGAATAAGAAGTTTTAGAACATCAGAATATATGCATTATATTAGTAATATTGCCATTATATTGATATGTCAAATAGACTCCATATTTCACACCTTCTAAGCATACACTCACACAACATGTGCACAGAAAACTGTAAAATGAAGGTAATTGTTTCATTAACCCATATAGCTTTACATCTTCCAAATTATATTTATTATCTCAGACCTAAAAGTAACAGTTTCAATGTTAAGAAAGTGTATATTCTTAAAGTAGCAGAACCCAATTAAATCCATAAGTTCTAAAGGACATAACTCATATTTAAAGTTTGAACATTGATAGCTGCATTGCAAATATTGGTTACACAATAATCCATAGTTTATTAACTTCTATTCATCTTCACTTTTTAGTCAAAGAACTCTTATTTCATTCATAAACTGAGAAAATTTAATATGCATTTTTGTTAGTATAGTTTGATGGTATATGGATATATTTAATGGTCATAGATTTCTTCATGCTTTAAAAGAGAAATAATTAGTAAAAGTTTATCATTGAACAAAAGAAAATTATTTTTATATACAAACCCCTCTAGAGAATGAGCATATCTCCCTAATCACTAAACTTATGGAAGATATGGTTGTTTAACTTTACTCTTTGGGCTATTCAAATATTTTATTTAATTGCTGAAATATACAAAATAAAAATTGAGAAATGTAGAAAAGCATCACTTTGAAGACATTTCAACTGATTACATCCCACACTGTGGGTTCTAATATAAGTATCTACATAAAAATATTTTAATAAACATCTATCTACATGTCTGTATATATACAGCTTTATATATGAGTCTGCATGTGTGTATATGAATGCAAACTAAGTCTAACCCATTTCAGACTTTCCATGATTTGAGAAATTATCTTACATATCTTCCTCATCTTTGATTATTCCATATGTATCTTATTGTCATCAGCTGAATTTGTCTTATAAATATAGCTGGAAATGAATATTACAGTAGGTCACTTTAATGAAAGCTGTTCTGGTTCCTATTTATGGATGACTTGAACTATAAACATATATATGGGTATTATCCAGATATAAATTTGGGAAAATAAAGTGTTATTTTCATGAGGTTGTTTGTAAGCTTTCATCAATGTCAACTGCTAGGAGAAAATGTAGAAGCACAGCAATAATCTCTGTACCTTTCTTACTAAATTTAACCACAAAGTAGAGATTCCTTTTATGTTCAATTTAAAAAAGAATGCATAGGTAATCATAATACCCCATTTTTAAAGTAATTCATTTGACATGTGGAAGTATTACCTTAATTTGCATAATTGTATTGAGTCCTACTTATAAGAATATAGTCACATAGAGATAAGGACTGGTTTATGATTGTATATATTGTAGATTTCAACAACAAAACTAAAAGATTGCAATAGGAGTGAGAATAGACTTTTAACAAATGGTGCTGAAACAATAGAACAATAGAATGTCAAAATGCCAAATGTTAAACTACAAGTTATATAAAATCATAAAATTTTACATGAATTATTTTCAGAAGTCTAAACATAAAAGGTAATGTTATAATTTTTTAGAAGAAAACACAAATTCTCAAGTCCTTTTTAAAACAGTATTTCTTAGATATGATCTCAACAACACAGCATAGAAGGGAATGATAAATTGTACTTCATCAGCATTCCAAGTGTTTGCACTTAGAGAAACACTACTAGGAATAAAAACAAACAAACAAAAAAAAAAAAAACAAGAAATGAATTGAGAGAAAATATTTTAAAACATCACATCCAGTAAAAATTATATACTGTATATGTTCAATAAACCTTACCATCCAATAATTAACTGACATGTCACTCAATTAAAAAATTTCAATATTTGCATTGGTTTTTCACCAGATAAATTATACAAATCACTAAGAAGCACATAAAACATTACTTAACATCACCAGTTAAGTATTAAATTGGAAAATCCAATTTAGAAACATAGTGAGAATTATGAAGTAATTATAGTCCAAAAATTCTTTGCACATCCGCATTCTGCCCAGCCTTAACATCTGCTAAGACTGCTGTCCTGTGGGGAATCCAAAATAATACAAAGTGGATTCCATAATTCAGAAATTGCAGTCAATGGTGAACAAATGTGCCTTCCTGTCCTGGTGCATTAATAATGGTCAGTAGGATACTATTTTTCAAATGTCACTTACAACCAATGTAGTAGTATAGCGACCAGATGAAGAGACAATCCCCAAGAATGTTAGAATATACAGCTACCTACTAGAATATATACTCTATACACTAATATTCAACAATATATAAGAATGCACTATGAACAATGCTCATATATATTTATATGATAATTTGAGATCAATATGAGTTCACATCAAAATAATCTATTTATGAAACTTCATTTTTTAACAAAAGGCAGCTGAAAACCAGGTAACAGTGATATTATTTGAATATCAATCATATTTTATTTAAAGTCTTTGGATGGTCTCACCATTTATTGTCTTTAGCTTTGAATTTTGTCATTGTCATGTTAGGATAAAATACATGTTGCCTCAGTGTTCTTCCTCTGCCCATTTCTCTTTGACATTTTTTTTTACCCAGTCTCCTTGAATCTATCCTACATTCAGTCACATAAACATGTTATCAGGTAATAAATCTCACAATGATGTCCCTACTTTCAACCAAGAGTCCCTACTTTCAACCAAGATCACCCCTTCCTCTAGACACAGGTACATTCAAATTAACCAATAAGTGTGCCACCCACATGCTAAAAAACCACTCCAGCCTTCACTCCCAATGAAGCCAGCTGCTCACAAGCCATTTGGCTCTTTTGTTCTCTTGTTCCAAGCATTTGGCTTGAGAAATTCAAGCATTTGGCTTTGGACAGCGGCTGTTTTGTTTGCTGGGCAGGCAGCACTTCCCTCATCTAGGACCTGTGAGCATAATAAATCTCTTTCACGTTTATAAGTCTGCTCATGCTGTTATCCTATGTCCCCACTAGAGTGATCATCAGAAAAAAGCCATTTAAAGTAACAGAATATTCCTTCCAAAACACCCACCATCAGACAGTTATTTTATCTCCTACAGATTATAGAAAATAAAAGCAGAGATGAATTCAAGACTTTTTAGACAAGGGTCTTTCTATGACAGTGTGTAGAGACAGCCCTGAAATGTGCTGTTCAGAGAACTAACAGAATCTAAAGCAGAGAGGCACTCAGATTTGTGGATTAGAATTCTAGAAGCACAAACATACATATTAAATAAATTCAGGAGGGAAATGAGAACAAATAAATAGAAAACAACAAAGCAAATCAAGGAGATCTGGGTAATAAGGCTTCCTAATGATAACACATCTTTTGTAAAAACCTCATGACTTTCCTCAAAGGCATGCAGCGGCAGATGTGTCAAAGGACCAGGTTATTTAATATAGAAAAATCCCAGTAATGTAAGTAACTTTAGTGTGGCAGCAAAATGAGTGCAACGTTAAGGAATCTTAATTAGAGAAGACAACAAATAATTGACTTAAATGTCAATATTTTATGACATCACTAAAAATAGCCACTTAAACTGAGTGATGATGTGGCCTATACTTTAATTAAATGAGGATGCCAACACTCTGAGGAGATCTTCTTCCATGAAAATAACAAATTCTCACTATCAATTAAATATGAACCAGAATGCTGTTGCTTCCTAGAAGTACTTAATAAAACATCGAGTTGAACAACGTTACTTCCATTTGTAAAACGGTAAAAAGAAAACTCTGCTCCTTAATGTATACTTAGAAGAAAAAAAAAGTATATGTTAAGAATCTGTACATAAATACAGGATTAGTTTCCTAGAGCTATTTCAACAAAGCACCATAAAAAATGGCTTAAACAACATTTATTGTTTCAAAGTACTGGAGAATAGAAATCTGAGATCAGGAGGGACTTGTATTAGCAGGTTTGATTTTTTCTAAGGACTATAGAGGAAAATTTCTTTATTCCTTCCCTGGTGCCTTGCCAGCCATATTTTTTTTTGTCATTGTTTTGCAGACAAATCACCCCAATCTTTGCTTGAAATCCACATAGCGTTTTTTAAGATTTATTTATGCATACAAGAACTGGGGTACAGGCCAGAGATGCAGGGGATAAGAGGGGTCATCAGAGACAAAGTGGGAAGCAGAGCAAGTAGATCTACTGAAATACACTGCTGACGGGAGCAGCAGGTACAACAGGAGAGGTCTGCTACAGCATGTGGGTCACCTCCCTGGCCGGGGATCAAACTTGTACAGCATTGGCTGCAGATAACTTCATAGTTCCGTGCCTTAACTCCTTGAGCCACCAGATAGGCCCCACATAGCATTCCTCCAAATGTATGTCTATTTCCAAATTTCCCTTTCCTAAAAGCAAAACAGTTTTATTGAGTTAGACCCACCCTAATGACTTCATTTAAAACTAATTATAAAATTCTGTAAAGAACTTATCTCCACATTTGTATCCCGAGGTACAGAGAGGTGGTTAGGATTTCAACTATGAATTTGGGGTTGGGCAAATTTAACAAATGCCATTAAAATGTTGTTAAATTTATTTTCACCAAAAATGGCTTTGGATCTTCCAGGAATCATTGTTTCTTATGTCACTTTTTCCAACAGCATTTTAAATAATGATTATATCAACAGCCCTTAAAAATACTATTACTTGAATAATATATCAGTGTGTACTTAACCTTAGAGACAGAACCAGTAGAGAGTTTTCTTAATAAATGTGTATGTATATCTGTGGACATACATACATACATATATTTACATACACATCATATATACATTCACCCAAATAGTTTGATATATGCACACATGTGTGCACACACACATATCCACAGACATACACATATTAAGCTGCTTCTCTTTCCTCTCTTTTTTATTGATCTATTTTTTATGGAAAATTGGCTTATGAATTTTGAGATGTGATTCAGTAGCTTCTTAAGGATTTTGTCTCCATTTTAAAGCTCAAATATGAAGGTCAAAGTTCACAATAAGAAAGAGACCAAGAACCCCTAAACACTGGAAGTTTCTCACAAGGATAGATTGATATCTGTATCTGATCTTTCTGTCCTTTCAGCAAGTTAAATGTGGTGACGCCACATTTTTAAAAATGAATATTCAGAGCCTCCTCCTGAATATATACCCACAGCCAACATAGGAGTCAAGGAAGCAGAAGGAGAATCCAGAGGAAGGTAGATTAACTGTCATATGGAGGCTATGTCAGCACAGAATGACTGATGACATACACTTTGGACATCAACTGACATGAACAATAATGCACCATATTTAACTGGGCAAACTTTCTATCACCTACACTACCTGCAACTTATGTAAAACCCTGCCTCTCAGAAATCACTCTTCTGTTTACTATTCCCAAAGCTAAAACTATTTTCATTGGTGCATCAGTGGTCAGATAAATGCTGTAGGATTTCGTATTGCCAAGTTATCCAGAAGTGAATGAGAGGGCATACTTCCAGCTTCAGTTTTGCAGTCTGAAGCTATAGGTACCGGTTATATAGAATAAACTGCATCTCCATGTACTTTCACAGTATTTCATCTTTAATGTCATTGGCATGACACCATAGATGTCCTGGCATTAAGGTATTTACCGTTTGGCCTAATTTACCATAACCTTAGTTTTGAAGTATCCAGCATTGAAGTAAAAAGTTTAATTCCAAAAAGTGCAAATTTGACCGCGGCTAAGTTTCACACCAAGAAGATTGTTCAGTAACATCTGTGCTACAAAATGGCTGTTTCCTGTCTACCTTCTGATATTCTTGAAATAGACCCACATATAAAGTTAATTGATAGTTGAGAAAAATGAAAGGCAATTTAATGGAAAAAGGTAATCTTTCATCAAATGGTGTTAGTACAATGGAATTCCAATTTGCAAAAGAAGATGAAGGAAGAAAGGGGAGAGGAGGAGGAGGAAGAAAAAAAGGAATCAGATCAGGAATAGAAAAGTGTTAACCTACACTTCACAGCATATAAAAAATATTAGCTCAAAATGTATCATAGGCACTAATGGAAGACTAACTGTTACCATTACTTAGGAATGGAAGTGTTTGAGCCGAAAGACTAGCATCAGGGAATTGTTAAATTGTTGGAATTATTCTGTATCCTGTTTTACAGTGTTTATAATATATTTATGTGTACAAACGCAAAGGATTATATGCCCCCCAAAGTATATAAGAAAAGTGAACATTTGAATTATTTTACTAGTGAAAAAATTATGGAAGAAAAAAAATTGAATGTCTTAAATTTTGAAAAAGTCATTTATAACATGAAACCATTCTGCGTTGTTTATTTTTACTGCTTAAATAATACTGTGTTACAATTTAAATTTGCAAACTTTGTGAGTGTAATATTCATTCTTAAAAATGTGGCATCACCGCATTTAACATGCTGAGAGGAATTCTTTGTTGACTCTCAAAAATATGGTTTTGGTATGATACATAGTTTACTTTTATTATTTTTCTGCAAAGAGATTAGATAATATTTTAAAGTCATCTAAAATATGAATTATTACAACAATAGTACAAGCATAGGTCAAACATATACTTAATGTACCTTGTGAGGTCAAATATTGTAGCTTTTTTCTTAAGGACTGCAGTCTAATCTCAATACTTAGAAATGAATAAATTAAACTTATTTCCTTAGGATATTATGCTCTGGCAAAACTAGCAAATCATTTTAATATAGAGTTAAGCCTAGTAGAGCCATTTTTGCTTTGCTAAATCTAAAACTTAGGAGACTAAAGTAATATATTTATTTGTTGCCATGATATAGTTTGCATATTGAAGTAAATAATACCAGATTGTTGCACAAAAGGAAAATAAATTACATTGTTCATCTTCTAAATACTAATGAATGTCAACTTGTGTTCTAATGATCCCTCTAAGGGGAAGTCTATTGATCAAGAAAAAGCTGGATACAAGAAAAAATAATCCCAAGGCAGCAATTCTATGCTAGTCATAAAACAAATTATAATCAAACAAATGATGGCTTGTTCTTTATACAGAACATAAGTTTTAATATACTGAAGTTCATAACAATGGATTTTTTTTTTAAAGAAAATTATGTTTATAGACCTTATTTATTTATTTAATTCAGAAATCAGAGAGTAAGAAAGTTTGGGGTATATAACTAGTGACTCATTTCTGGTTTAATGAGGTCAGTATTAGATGGTATTGCAATATGTATATTATTGGACTAAAAATAAAAAGTTAGGCATTATATAAATGAAAAAAAAAATCCAGGAAGAGCCTAGACTATTATAGTCATTTAATTTTTTAGTCAGATTCTGTCCAAACACTTGGCATATAGTAGAGAAAATCTTTTTATATTTTAGTAGAGACTAAATAAGAAAAATAAATCTAGCAACTAATAAAATAACACCAGTTTTAGGAAATAATATTTTAGATTTTTTTTTTCTTTTTAATGCAAGTTACAAAGGAAGGGCCATGGGAATACAGGGTACAACTGGATGGGTGTCTTGATCAGTGACACTAGGGAGAGACATCTTATACAAAGTCTTTAAGAATGTGACACAGAGGGGCCTCCCTGGTGGTGCAGTGGGTTAAGCAACGCACTATGAAGCAAACCACAGCCACTGCAGCATCAGTTCATCCCTGCCCCCGGCGAGGGAGGGGACCCACATGGCATACCAGATCTCTCCTGCCTTGCCTGTGCTCCCCTCAGCAGTGTGTTTCAGTCAGCCTGCCTGTTCTGTTCCTCACTCTGTCTCTGGTGACTCCTCTCACCTCCCTGGACTCTGGCTTATACCCCAGCTCTTGTATGCATAAATAAATAAAATCTTAAAAAAAAAAAAAGAATGTGATACAGACAAGAGTGTAAACCCCCTAATAATGGGTTTTCTTGGAAAATCTTTTAGCTAATCGCTGTCATGATCACCACTTGCTAGTATTCTTCCCTTCGAAAATCTAATTCCTAAACCACAAATTATTTTATAAAATTTAGACCCAAAACAGTGATCAGACAAACAGAAAACCTGTGAAATTAGAGTGGATAGGTTTCTAAGAATGGCTCATTCCCCTAAATCTTTCCACATATACAGTGTCAGGCAGTCATCACACATACACAGCATTCTTTTGTTGGTATTTATTTTGTTGTTGTTGTTGCTGATTTTTTTTATTGAACTACCATTATTTTACATATAGAATATCTCCCCTCAGGTGTTAGCACCATAGTCTCCCACAACCAAACCACCCATAATCCTCCACCGTAGTCTGTTGTGCTCACCAGCATCTTTTTATTTCTCTTCCTCTCCCTTCCCTGGTGCCTCAGATCTATCAGCTTTTAAGGGTTGGTTTTAAAGTTTGTTTGTTTTAATTTAAAAAATAATAACTTAATTTATTTATCTTAAAATATTTTCTCTCTTTTCTAGGTGTATTATCCATAAAATTTCCATCACCAGTTCACCTGTGCACCATCACCAAAGTCTCTTACACTCTTCCCATCCTTGCCTTGACCCCAATACCTCACTCTTCCCTGCAGAATGTCTCTGATTTGTAGTTCTCTATTTAGTTTTGTTTTCTTGTTGTTATATTATTATTATTATTATTATACATCTTTTCCTTGATCCCTTATATTCCTCCTATAAGTAAGACCATCTGGTGTTTTTTTTCTTTTTCCTTCTGACTTATTTCACTGAGCACAATCCACTCAAGATCCATCAATGTTTCTGTGAATGGCTCTAGTTTATTTTTTTTGATTGCTGAATAATATTCCATTGGGTATATGCATCAATTTTTCTTTATCTATTCATCTACTTTTGGGCACTTGGGTTGATTCCAAGTATTACTTATTATAAATAATGCTGTGATAAACATAGGGGGTGCATGTATTCTTTTGAATTAATGTTTTTGTGTCCTTTGTGTAATTCCCTAGAAGCAGAATTGCTGGGTCATATGCTAGCTACATTTTTAATAGACTGAGGCACCTCCATACAGCTTTCCAAAGAAGTTGAACCAATGCATTCCCACCAGCGGTATAGAAAGGTTCCTTTTCACCACATCCTCACCAACACTTTTAGTTGCTAGTTTTTTTTTTGTTTTGTTTTGTTTTGTTTTTAATATGTGCTATTGTTACTGGTGTAAGGTAGTGCCTCATTGTGGTTTTAATTTGCTTTTTCCTGATTATGAGGGATGTTGAACATGTTTTCATGCCTGTTGACCATTTGTATTTCCTCTTTGTAGAAGTATCTTTTGAGTTTCTCTGCCAATTTTTTGACTGGATTGTTTTCTTTGTTTTTGTTGAGTTGTATGAGTCCTTTGTAGATCTTTGTGATCAGTCCCTTATCAGTTGTATGGCGTGAAATTTTTTTTCTCCCAATCAATGGGGTGTCTCTTTGTTTTGGGTAATGTCTCTTTTGCTGTACAGAAGCTCTTTAATTTGATGTAGTCCCAGCGGTTTACCCTTTCCTTCACTTTATTTGCTTTAGGTGATGTGTCTTTAAAGATGTTACTGAGATGCATGTCATGTAGTGTTACTTCTATATTTTCTTCTATATATTTTATAGTTTCAGGCTTTATGTCTAAATCGTTGATCTCCATTTTGAGTTTTTTTCTTTTTTTTTTTTTTGTGCATGGTGAGAGGTAGATTTTATTTTTGTTTGTTTTTTCCATATTCTACCATTCATGCAGCATTCAAAGAAAGTCATGCAAATTGGGAATATACCTAGCAGAGTGTTGGTATTAGTATAGATGAAATCTCCCTCTGATAGTCCTTCTGATAGGAAATAATAATAAGGAAACTCTGCTAAAACATTGTGTAAAATCCCCAGATTACTCTGTGATAATAGCATATTAGGAAAAAAAAATTAGAACGATATATACTATATGGTTTCAACCAAATGTGGAATCTAAAGAAACCAAACAAGGAATCAGGCAAAGACAAACTGTTAAGACTGAACATTGAAATCAGACTGCAGGTCTGAGAGTCTCAGGAGTGAGGGCACAGTGGGAGAGCACTGTGGGAACAGGAGGGGAGGAGACACCAGTGAAGTTTCATGGAGTGTGCTGGAGGGTTGTGGGTACTCCTGTGGGGGAAAAATTATGGTGATTATATCTGAGGGAGGAAATCCTGTATTGTGAAAAAGGTAAACAAGAATGTTGAAAATCAAAAATAAAAAGAATTGAAAGCATAAATAATATAAATTGATTAAATAATGAATGTTGAAAATGGTCTTTCAAATACTTTCTATGAATGAAAAATGCTGTATATATTTAAGAGAAAAAGAATAAATCAGAATACTCATTGACAGGTAAGATATGTAATGAGCTTCACAAGTTTTAAATACAAATATATGGTAGTATACATATTACATATTTAAGAATCTTAAATAAAAGGCAGTCGGTTTAGACTTTAGACATTTGTTTTCTTAATTCAATGGTCTATGCTGTTTTCATACTGTATTTCAAGTATAGCAATACATATACAATAAATAATATCTTAACTGCAACGAAGTTATAGTTTTCATTGCTTTAAAATCTTTAAAATATGTGTACGTGGTCACATACATATATATGTATATGTACAGATATCCTCCAGTATGAGTTTCTATAGACAAAGAAATCATTCTTATTTTTTTTTTATCTCCACAGTCCCTAGCAACTATAAGGAGGTTAGGTGAGAATTGGTATAATATAGATGAACAATTTTTGTGGTTTATCAATGATTTGGAAATTGGTGGGTTGACTAAATCATCATATATAACTTTGGAGTCAAGCATCTATTCTATGCCTAATAAATATTTGTTTATGAAATATTTTGGTTAGACTAATTAATTTCACATATGTTGAAATTTATGACTGCATAAAGAAATAACTGCCTAGTAAGGTTACAAAAAGGATTAAAGATAATCTATATAAGCTTTCTGCAGTATAGCATATATTGAGTTTTTAGAAGTTCAGTGACTATTGAATTAAACTCAATAGCAATAATATTGTTTTGTTTCAACATAATTTACTCATTTAGCCAAATAGAAACAAATTGTAATAAGCTTCTAAAGTTTCTCAATACTGAATTTTCTGGAAATGACAACATAAGGTATACATTTACTTTTAAGTTATTGCTGATATGATGTGTATATATATATATATATATGAATATATAGGTGTACATATGAGTGCACCTCAGCTAACAGCCAGTGTCCACACATTGCAACAAGAGCTGAGGAAATACATTTACAAAGATGCCAATATGGAGATTATGCCAGGGGAATCTGTTGCTAATTAAATTTACCTTTACCAGCTCCTCTGGTGGAACTCATCAAGACCCTTAGTGGATATTAATTTTCTTTTTATCAATCATGGGTTAATAATAACAATAATAATATAATAATAAGGATCTTGCTTTAAACCCCACCTGTAAGTTCATGTGAGTTGCCTACTGTTTTTAAGTCAAACCATGGAAATTTTTTCTAAACTACTTTTAGAACAGTTCTGCATATATACCCAAAGGTGAATAATATGTCTTTATACTGACTATTACTTTTATTTCAATGTGAACCTTTATTCTTGTTGGAGAGTAGCATTAAGATTTGATAAAGGTTTGTGTAAACCAATATTATCTTAATAAAAATTGTTTAAAATAAATTCTTACAGAGGCAATTATTTTTAAGAGTTGACAATATGTAAAGTCAAAATAACTTTAGTACTTTATTGTGTTGATTTAATGTTATAGGGCTTTTAATAACAGAATGTGTTTGTTTTATTGTAAATAATATAGAGGTTTTTAGAACTGACAGTGAACATTTATGTTTAGTATTTCTAACAATATAAAGCTAACAATTATTAACTCTTTGACAATAGCACTTTAGGCTTAGATGGCTATAAAAGTAATCATGCTTGACATATATAATTTTGCTCGTGAAAAACAGCAACTAAGATTTTAAGAGGCACATTTTACAACTGATTATAGGATATGGCCATATCATCTCTCTAATATTGTCGTACAAAGACAAAATGATTAAAATATTCAAATATGTTAGCTAAAGCTTTCAAACATTAATATAGTTCGAAAATTAAATATACGTGTATTGTCAAAGTTATTTAAGGTCACAAAATGATTAATTTTATTATATTCAGAAAAAAATGATTAATAAGAGAATAAGAGTACTATAACATGGCACAACTCCTTAGACAATATTTCTTTTTTTTATTTTTCTGATTGTAGACCATGGGAAACCTTGAAAAATTGCCTGATGACTCTTTATTCTTTTTGCCACAAGTATGACAAGTATTACCCTATCTATGTTTACAGTGTAGAGCTATCAGTTAATATTGTGGAAAAAAAAGATAACTGGAATGATTCCTTAAAGTTGTCTCTTTCTCACAAATTATGTATGTCTGGGTGCCTTCCTGGTGGCTCAAGGGGTTAGTCTCAGCACTCGAGTTTGATCCCAAGTCAGGAACTGACCCACATATGGCACAGCAGACCTCTCCTGCCACTCCCACTGCTCCCCTCAGTAATGCATTTCAGTAGACCTGCCTGTTGTACTCCCCACTCTGTCTTTGGTGAATTCCTCACCCCCACATTTCTGGTCTACATCCCAGTTCTTGTGTGCATAAATAAATAAATCTTAAAAAAATTCTATAGGCCTCTTAACTATATGCTGTACACTTACTCTCATTACCACTACAACTCAATATTAACACAATCTCATATCAACCTCTAAATTCAAGTGTCTTCTCATAAAATATTTATGCAACTCTGATAGAATATATGAATAATGTACAGAGCACAACACTGTGTTATTTCAAATTATAGAACACTTTATTGATCATCCAATTCACTTTTTAAGACCAGAGTTGGGGGGGGATGTATAGAAATAGTGTATGAAACAAAAATTAGATATCTTAAGATGAACATTTGTTCTCATTTTCAAGGTCTACAGTGATTTTTACCTTCTGAAAGTATAGTTCTTATCTTTTTCACCCCTTTCCGTAGGAATTATTATTTTCCACTATGAATAGTAAATAGGTTTCCTGAATTGAATATTAAAAATCCTTCAATGAATGTTTTTGTAGAGGGCTAGGCAGAAAATATTTTTGGCTTTGCACATCATACTCTATCACAAATGTTCGATAACATTGTTGTAATGAAAAAGTAACTACTTAGTTTGTAAAAGAACAGGTATAGTTGATGTGACACACTGGCACAAGTTTACTAACTCTTTTAGGGAAAATGTTTCTAATGAAACAGAATGATCATAAATAATAAATGGGGAAAGGAGAAAGTAAAAATCTTCAGAGGATTATTGAACCACAAAATGAATCAGCTAAGCTACAAAAATAAATTTAATGGTGTTATATTCCCAGCCAGACTATTGCTTTAGGTAGTTTCATCATTGCCACTATTAAATTGAGAGACTGAGGCATGGAGTAAGTAAGTAATCAAAGAAATAAATCAGATTAAGAAGTATATTAGGAGAGAATTTTGGTGGGTTGTCTGCTACATGGAATTTACAAGGAGAAAATATATCACAAGGTCCCTGGATTTTTTTTTTTTTTAAGGCATTGTACCTGCCTGTGGGGAAAAGAACCACAATGAAAGAAAAATAAACTAACTAAAACAAATTGTGTGTATTTTAGAACAACCTATGGATTCCAAACATGTACCAGTCATAGGTGGGGATTTTCTGTAATACCCAACACAAGTGAAATCATGGAGTTTAATAATCAAAAAGAAAACCCCAAAGGGGAAAACCAGCACTCGAAAATAGTCAGTCATGTGAACATTTTCCTAGAATAGTCAGGGACTAAGTAAAGAATTTCCATCTACCACCAGGCATTGATATGACCAATAGCTTTTATGTTGTTGTTCATTATCATTTTCCAAATTGGAAGCTTTTATTTTATTTTTTTTCTTTGTGAATTGTGTCCCTGTTGTTACATTGTATATAGGTTATGTATAGAATGGGAATTAAAATGGCAATGACGGGTTTTCTTTCTTTAGCTCACAGGACACAAGACTAAAGGAATCCAACTATGGTAAAGTCTGAAAAGCTCTTATCACCTGTAGATCCTAGACTTTGTGTTGGATGTAATAAATGCATAGAAAGTGTGGTTGTCTCCTTGGAGAGAGTGAATCTTTTCATGCTTGAAAAGATAAGTGTGAAAGCTTTGTGACCATGAGGAGACAAATTGTAGAGACTTTTGTGCACTCAAGTACAATTCCCTCCCCAGGTGCAGAAATAGACTCATTTCAAACCTTCTAGGCTGCTAGCTGATCAGATGACTGAGTTATAACCGATATAAACTGTGTGGAAACTTTGTGCAACAAAATCCCCTTGCAAGTTGCTTCAAGCTCTTAACACATATTGTGCAGTCCCAGTGCAAGTTTCTGAGACTCTGGAGTAATGTACTGTAGATGGAAGAAATGTAGCATCTTGAATCCATACAGAAAAGACTACCCAGTAAGAATTATTATAAAAGTGTTAAGAATAGGATGAAAACAACTTTCCTTGTGCTAAATGATGAGATATTTTGAGTTCTGTGTTGTGACAGTATCTAGATAAATAATATCTTGCTTCACTTCCAGAGAGCAAAATTTCAAACACATTTTCATAAGGTTTAGAAAAAGGCTTATTTGGGATGGCATTCTTTGATTACACTTATATATTTAATTTCCACATCCACAGTTCTCAAACTGAAATGTTAAAGTGTCTGAGATCTGTCTTATGGCACTATTGCTATAGTATCTTGGGAGCAGGCACTTTCTTACTATGTTTGTTGACAGACACTTCTGTGGAATAACTTAGGAAATTATCTTCTTTTCCTCTCACTTCAGCTCATGCAGAATACTTGGAAGCATGAAGGACATGGGTATACTTTCTAGGTGGCACATGCTAAATTCAAGTGACTAAGTAACCCTAAAAATATTATGTTCTTTCACACCTTTCAGATTCCTCTCTCTAAATGAGGATACTATTGTTAGCAATGTAGTATTCACTCAAAGTTCTAATTCACAAACTTCATTTTTTACCTTATCTACAATCTTGAGAAAGCATTGTTTATTATTTCTTACTGAATTAAAATTAGTAACATGCGTTTAAGTTTGGTATCATTAAAGAGTTTGTTTTTCAACAATTTTCATTTTAATTACAATAGGATAGTTAAAAGGATTCATAGTTGAATCCATTTAAATATAACTCATCTTAAAAAACATTAGTAGCTCCAATGTTTGGGCATACTGTGAAATCAATAAGTATTTGGCAAAAGTATGTTATGAATAACATTAATTTGGCTTATAAAATTTTGCTTCAAGAAGGTCAAAAATGTTGAAGTTATTTTATGGAAATAGCTGTTACCGTTAAATAAAATCAAAGATGAAAGAATGCAGATAACCTTTCTTTGTTGTTCTTCTGTTTCAAGTGCTTCTTATATTTTTTATCAGAGCATATTTTCAGACTCAAAATTTCAATTTAAATTCTAAGTAGAATTTCTTTTCCTTGGTCTTATTTTTAATCTCACCGTTAAAGATGTTTCCTGATTATCTATTATTCAGTGAATGACAGCTCTTTTGTTGTTCTAGACTTCAAAGTTTTAATTAATTCACTTAGACACTGAATATATTTTGACATACCAGTTCAAGAATTGATTATTCACATTTTAAATCTGTGCATCACTAATATAAATATTCAAATGACTGCTCTTAACAATATTTTTAATTTATTTGTTTGTTTAATGAGAATACAGCTTTCTTATGACATTTTTCCCTATACTTAATGCACCATTATGCTTATAACTTTCATTATCTTTTAAGAGATACAGAAGTGAATTGCAGAGCGAAAACTGTATTACCTATGATGTTTTCTAAACAAGTAATTAATATATTTTTTCAAGATTTAAATTGCCCATTTTCCATTATTAAGAAAACAACTGTGTGGGCATCTATAAGCAGAGAATAATGATATATTAATTTACACTCTGAAATAGGTAAGACCTGCCAGAGGAAGGAAGCTATATCTTTGTCCTTGTACAGAAAAGTAGGGGTCAACATTTATTCATTCAATAAATATTTTAGAAAGTCTGCCAGGCCTTGTTCTTTGCACTGGTAAGAAGGAAATTAATAAATCATGGATTTTGAATCATGGATATTACAATTTAGAGAGAGGAAATCAGTAAACACATATGATCATACACATGTACATACTCAATGCTAAGGTATCTTATATGATACAATGGTTTATGAGAAAACATTACCAAGAAAATTAAGAACATTGAACTTTACTCAGAAAGAATTAGAAAGTGGTATTATTAGTTTTACTTTAAACACAATGATTTTAAATAGACTGCAGGTGGACAAGGTTGTATATGGAAGACCAACTGGATTACTATTAGTATAATGTAGATGACAGAGTATGTAAAGTGAGTTTATATTAAGCAGAAGCAGTGGAGGTGGCCTATATCAATGCATATATATGTTTATGCATTTATCCTCACATATATATTCTTGATGAAAAACTAATGGACTTTGCTGGAAATAAAAAAAAAGAAATGATAATCTAAAAACTTGATTTGAGAAATGGGAGAAAAAGGGTTGCTATTAGTTAAGTTGTCAAAAACAATAGAGGTCATAGAAGATGAACAAAATTTTAGTTTTCACACATTAAGTCTAAAATGTACTTTGGTATCCACTGAGTAACTGAGTGCAAATTTTATTAATATTACATAAAATCTTAGTTCAGAAACACTGTTAGAAAAAAATGGTGAAATGAGCAGGATTAATTTGCTAACAAAAGTATTGGAAATTTGCATATACCTAATTATACATTATAGAGATAAGAGAAATAAATGAGTATAGAAATGACAAGTACGAATTACAAGGAAATCTGAACTTATTCCAGGCTGAATATGAGTTTGTGGGTCTTGTGCAAGGAGTGAGAATCCTAATAGAAAAGCCTACCTATGGCCTGTGCAAGGCAGAAAAGGAAGTACACAACCAGTTGGAGATAAGGGAGGTTCTTGTCCTGGAATGTGAGTTCCAGATGCCATTGGATAAGTCTTTTAGGAGTTCAGGAAATGTGAGAATTTAGATACAAAAAAAGAATGTGTGTTTGTGCATGTAAACATGTACATTTATGTATATGTATGTAGGCATGCATGCATGTATATAGTGTGTATATAGCAATTAATAGGCAGGCAATAAAGGTGCATTTATGTTCTTTTACTAACATTTGTTTTATGGATTCTGGCACATGATAATGATTCATTTAAATAGACATAAAGGCAAATTATAATTAATTTAATGCCAGAAGTAGACAAGAGTATAAACACTGATGGGTATGGTTGATGTGGTTTATTTGCCAAGAACTTGTTCAGCTCTATAACTTCACTTGACTGATTAATATTATTATGGAAACCAGTGATGGAATATTTTTGCCTTGATCTCTTCAGTTGTTTTAGTTACCAGTGACAGTGGTAGTGGTGGTGTGTTTGTGTGGCAATTTACCAAATTTTTCTGGTATTAATAATTGTTTCTTTGGTGTCATCAAGGTCATTTAGGTAAAGAAACATCTGAAACACTGATAAACCTTTCTTTTGATTATGTCATCTTAAAAATGCTTAAAATTGTGTGTAGGTTGCCAATTATACACAAAACATGTATATTAGAATTGATAATTAAGAAATGTGTGGCAGAAGTGGGAACCAGATTTTCCACAATTATAGTGGGATGTTACAGATAAGAAAAGGAGAAGGTAAGTTGATCCATATAGTATTTTTAAAGTGATGTTGTGAAGATCAACCAAATCTATGGAATAAACCAGACTTAGAATTATGTAACACAAATTACATCAAAGTCTACTTTAAAAAAATATTATTTGTTAGCAAGGTTAAGTATCTGTGTGGGTTACCTATACTAAAAATATTTATTTTACTTTCAAGTTTATTTACCATTTAAACCCATTCTATGTAATAGAAACAGAACGAAATACAATGATAGAAATTGTCAAGAAAGGTGAAAATGAATATGTAAAATCCAGAATACATGTACAGCAGATGTGATGGTGGTGTTAATTAAACATGAATGTCCCTAACTCCATTTGTTTGAGAAGGAAATTGGAGATTTAAGTAATTATTTCAAGTCCTCAAAAGAAAAACCTCTTTATTAAGGAAAAAAGGTATATAATGTATTTATAATAGCAATAGAATCTATCAAAACTCATATCCATAATACATTTGTGTGCTTGTATAATTAAGAACTTAGCTTCATAAAGTTAATTTCATTTCACAGTTTTTTATTAGGACGTTTGTCAAATATGTAATTACTTTGTACCATTTAGAGGAATAACGAAAGTTTAATTTTTTGAGATTATATTCACATTCTTGCTATTTCTCTTTTAGAAACTTCTCTCCTGCTTATTAATAGATAAACTAATAGATGTAATTTAATATTTATTAAAACCATAGTTTTGACTATTTATTTTTGTCTTTATAATTGATATATGTTAATTTTTTCTTTCCCCATGAGATTACCATATCAATATGGCAAAACAGAATTCTGAGTGTCTATTTAATTAGTCTGAAGAGCTTGAAAAATTGCTGAAAATTTAGTAAATACACAACATCCTAATGATGTTATATTAAATTGCCGTGTTACTTCATTCTCAAATCTGAAACAATTTCTAAATCTTTCTTTGTCTTTCATTAGTTTGCATAGTGATTTGTGAGAATGTCAAATTTGTTTTATCTATTGTTTTCTCAATATAAATGTTAAAGTATTCATTTCTAGCAAGAACACCACAGAAAGGGCAGTCAACAACGCCAGCCAATCTCATTATTGGCAATATTAACTTTGACCACTTGATAATAATGTTATCTGTATGGTTTTCCTACTGCGAAGTAACAACTTTTCAATATATAATTAAACAGAAAACTATAAAAAGATGCTTTGAAATGAATATTCTATTTCTCTTCAAACTTTCCCTGGCTAATTTTAACATCCACTAGTGTTAAATTAAATGTTAAGGTTGACTCTCCATTTATTTTACTCATCTAAATTTATCATCATTATTCCTATAGATGAAAAAAATGACCCTCCCTATTATGTTTTTAGGTTATTCCTTTGTTTACATCCTGATGGACTAAAGGTACTATTTTATGCAGTGGATTACAATTAAGTTTCATCATTCTTTTCATGCTTTTGTTTAGTCCATGTTTTGACAATATGAGTACCTTCAAGATGTTTACTATGATTTTTGGATTGTACTTCAGAGTTAGAAATATTATTTGCTGGTACAACAAAATAGTCCAAGAATATCTTAAAAGTTTTCTTCTGTTTCTAGACTTAGCCATTTCTGAGAAGCGCCAGAGAAACATGTTACTTAGAAATCTTAGTACTAAATGTGCTTATTGCTATTGTTAACATCTAAGCTCTACATATGCAAAAATTAAAAAAAAGTGTTTGATTGTATGTATGTTTGCACGCATGTATCTCCCTACCTTTCTATGTATCCACCACAAAATAATACCATTTATCTACCTACCAACCTGTCTTTTTGTGTTGGTAGTGAGACCTCCAATTCTAATTCAGCATCATAAAAATACATTGTTTCTTTCCAACATTCCAGTTCTTCACTCAAGTTTTCTTTTGCATTTTCTTAGCCTTGAGTGAACTGAATCTTCATGTATATTCTCATTTATTCTGTATTTTTGGTTGTTCTACCTCAATTTAAATATTCAGTGTTTGTTATCATTAACTCAATTAGCTCTGATTATCTTTTCTATGTAACTGTGATTTTAATGTAAGTGTTTTAATGTAGATTATTTTAAAATATTACCTAGCATTATTTATAGTTATTGTTTTCAAAATGTCAACATGCAAACTTTGTGGTAAAATAATGTATGTATATATGGTGGAAGGGAAGAAGGGCGCCAACTTCACTGAAGTGAAAAATGTGAATTTTATAGTTTATACTGAATAGTAACTTATCAGTTCTTCATTGCCTTCATTGGTACGGAGAACATCATTCAGATTACTTTGTTGTTGCTCTTTCAAGATTTTTTTTTTTTCCCATTGTATGTCCAAATGCATTCCTATTATCACAGTTATATTGAAAAAAGATTTGTCTGCTTATAGCATTGATGATGTTACAAGTTTACTCTGTGGAATGAAAATAGAAATAGTTAGTTTTTATCAGCTGCTTATCTATGTTCCTTTTGATGCTATTTCTTTTAACTAAAGCGATTTGATTTGATTCTTTGTATAAATTCAGGTTTTTTCCACTTACTCTATTGAAGGTCAAAATGTTCAGGCTGTATCTGAATTTCTCACAAATTTTAAATAGCAGTGATTCTCAGTGGGAAGAGTAAAAGATACTATAAAAAAAACTTTGACTATTTAGAATTAAATTAGACTCTAACTGTAATTTCACAGAGTTTAGCCTTTTGGCACTACTTAACCTATATAAGAACAAGTGCTCATATTGACTTCAGAGCTATGGTTTTCTGATTTCTCTTCTAGTTGTATAAAGAATTATACCTATATATTCAAAGATTACAATAAAAAGAAAAATTCAACTTTCCTTCAAGAGTAAAAACACTACAAATTTTGTTGGTATTTTTCTTAATTAAAATTGCCTAAAGGGGGGACCTCCCTGGTGGCGCAGTGGGTTAAGCAACGCACTGTGAAACAAACCGCAGCCACTGCGCACCAGTTCAATCCCTGCCGCCAGCCAGGGAGGTATCCCACATTGCGTGGCAGACCTCTCCTGCCTTGCCCGCTGCTCCCCTCAGCAGTGTATTTAGGTCCATCTCCCTGTTCTGTTCCTCACTCTATCTCTGGTGAATCCTCTCTCTGCCTACACCTCTGGCCTGTACCCCAGTGATTGTATGCATAAATAAATAAATCTTAAAGAAAAAAAATTGCCTAAAGAAACAAAAGAAATAGACACAGGAATATAAAATATGTGAATCACACTTAGACTTTATATTTAAAATTCACACTTTGCCTTACATTTAAGTAAAATATTTGGATTAAAATCATCTAGCTTTTATATGTCAATATGACATGTAACCTAAGTGCTCTAGAATGTGTTTCAATTAGAGTTGTCACATAATTATTAATTTAAAGAATTTACTTTGAGAGTTTAATGAAGGCAAAATTTAAACACTTATGTATTTGTTTGAAAGATGGTTATGGTTTGATGAAAGAGTAAGGTATTGACCATAGTAAGAAGCCATTATACTCCTGGGTCTGAAGGGGAAAAAACAGAGAATGGCCTGGATTCTGGGCTCCAAGGAAAAGTGATCACCTGAAATCAACAGAAATTACAGAATCATGACAAAGCAGGCAGCAAGAACAGAAATAATCTTTAATGTCTTTCAGTATCCTGTTGAGGCTTTCTACAGGCTGAACCCAAGAGAAAATCAAAGGGCAAGGAAGCCTACCACAGTAAACTAATACATATTGGTTAAATTTAAACTTAAGTATTTCATTGGGGGTGACGTATGCTAATGTAGATGTTGTTGCGTCCCTAATTTCAAATTCGACTTATTCTTTTAGGTAATTATTGACATGGTTAAAATATTTCCTTAAAGCTATGTATATGGACCAGAAACTAACATATAGATCATCGGTGTTCCGGTTCCATTAATTGCAGATATGAGTAAGGATACAACCTTGAGATGGGTAAATTATTCTAGAACATGCTGGAAAGCCCAAATGAATCATAAGTCCTTGGAAACATAGTACCTTTCTCTGATATAGTGAATGATGCTGAGAGAAAGGTAAGGACAATAAAATCATCCTGCCTATGAGAAGGTAGAAAGGAGACTAGGAGTCATAGGAGCTGGAGTGTCCAGAAACTGGAGAAAGCAACAAATTAGATTCTCCCTTCCAGTGTCTAGCATAGCCTTACAGACCTTTTGATTTTATGTTTTAATTTTTTTTAAAAGACTTATTTATATATAGAAGAGCTGGGGTGCAGGCCAGAGTCCAGGGCCCAGGGTGGTGAGAGGATCCACCAGAGACAGAGTGGGGAGCAGAACAGGCAGACTGACTGAAACACACTGCTGAGGGGAGCATTGGGAGAGGCAGGAGAGCTCTGCTATGCCATGTGGGCCCCCTCCCTGGCCAGAGGCAGGGATCAAACTCATGCTACAGTGACTGTGCTTTGCTTCACAGTGCGTTGCTTAACTCACTGCGCCACCAGGGAGGCCTAGACCTTTTGATTTTAATACAGTGAGAATTTCTGGCCTGCAGAATTGTATGATTGATTAATATGTTTTGCTTTAATTCAATAAGTCTATAGTAATGTATTTTGATAGCCAAAAGACAAGGAAGATACCTATTTCACGTCTACTTTTGTGTCTTATTCTTTTTACTCAAGACTGTTTTTATATGTACTCGTATTAATAAAATCATTGATTTCATAGGGCATTTTTTGGTTAATGATTCACTCTCTTCCTTGGCATGAATATACCACAATTTAATTATCTAGTTTCTTGTTAATATTGACTTTAATTTTATTTTCTTTAAACTTGGCTATCATAATCAGTGATATCACTGCTAGGTATTTATCCAAAAAATTGAAATCAGGATCTTGAAGAGATGTTTGTACTTCCATGTTCACTGTAACATTATTTGCAATAGCCAGGAATTCCTTTTGACTTTATTCAATATTTCATAAAATGTTTTAGTAGGACGGGTTTTTTCGCCTATTTATACTGATGCATTAACATTAAATCAGTAGGGTGTTAGAGACATTAAAGTAATGCACTTCTCCATAGCCTACAGGGTTAAATACTTCATTTATGCATCCCACCTCCCTTAGTGTGCCTTTCTCCTCCCCTTCTCTCTATATCTCTTTTAGAAACACACACACACCACCTCACCACCCCATTAGGACTTGTTGTTTATTCCCCGCAGTACTGGATAATTTCACCATGGCTTTGATTATCATAAAATGTAAATCCACTTTCAAGATAAAGAAACACTTGGGGGAGTAATTACAGTAAAAAAAAAATTAAATTTTATAGGTAATTTATAATCTTAATTAACTTATATTTCTATAATGTTTCTATGGATTTCAGCCATGACTCTCAGAAGCGTAACACATAATGGTATTTCTAATTTACTTGCACATTTACATTTAATAAAAATAAAATATATCTCTCCTTATACCACTAGGTAAATAGTCATGTTTGATTTTTATTTCTGTGCATTACGTTCATTAAGGTAAAACTTGATTAAATGGGTTTATTTCAATTACCCTGATACTTATTGAATTGAGGCAAAGTTTTATTTTTCTTGTTTTTTTCCTTAACTTTTAAAACTACAAAACATGAAATAGAGATATGTATTTTTGAGGAGCTATTCAGAATAATTTAGTAAGCACAGAATATTATTTTATGTTTCTAAGGCACTATAAATGTAAATTCATTTTTAACATAGCATAATGCAGTTCAATTACTGTAGTTAGGACTCGGAAGAAAATAAAGGAAATAGCAAACAAATTAAAGTGTTAAATGACACACACAAAATTACAGAGGCTTTTAAAAAGCACAATTCTCTCCGTGCTTAAATCTCTGGAATTAAGTTAACCTACCCCAGGAAATCAAATTTTCAGAAGCATATGAAATGCCAGTTTTTACTTTAGAATTTTTTATGGGCCAGATTTTTTTTTTGTTGTTATTTCTATTTTTCCTCTCCACAAGTGTTTGGGATAAATATGTATCAGCCTCTCTTTATATAAAGCAACCAAAATATCAAAGTACACAGTTTAGGTATGGCAGCACCAAGTGTTTAAACTGGGATTCTAACCTCCCATATATTTTATCCAGAGTCCATCAGAGTTTTTTAACTCATGTTGTTATCCTTAGCAAAATATTAACAAATTCTCAAATTGTCCACATTCAAAATATATCTGAAAGAGGTTAATGGCCGAGGCCACCTACCTCAAAATCTTGGAGTGCTCACAGATTCTGCTTAGATTCCCCCAGAGTGAAGGCAGGAACCTGGGGAAGGCCAAGGTCTCAGACCAGAAAGGCTGGGTGTCAGGGACAACTGACAAGGCAAGTCCTCATGTGAGGAGTGGTCACCACTGTGTCCTCCTACAGGGAAGCTAGTCATTCTTCAAAGCACTTTTGCTTCCACAGCATGGGCCTTTCCTCATGAATCAGGTCATATAGGAACAGTTACAGTCTCCTCTGGTGTTCTGTGATGAGAAAATCACTGGGTGCAGCCCCCCAGCTGGAGTTCAGGCCTTGTACTCATTCAGTTAGGTTACATGATGGCAGGCCATGAGTCCCATCTGTTCTGGGCCTCTCTTAGACTTCCACACCCTGCTACGCTGTCTGCCAGGGAAGGCCCTTCCGCTATTTTCCCACATCAGAAGAGTCTCCTTACTCTAGCCCAAGCCAGCAGGAGCCTAGACCAGGAGGTGGGAGGTGCCAGAGTCCTCCGAACCCTTATGACCATGTGAAGATTGTATTTTTAAAGACTTTTTTAAGCCTCTTTAAACATTAATAATTTTAACAGAAAAATGGAAGAAATAAATATATAATAGTTCCACTTTCGAATTTTTCAAAGGTACATGAAATCCAATTGAAGATAAATTTCCTAATCCTAAAGCAAAAACAAAAGACACAAAACAAATTGTAGCAAGTCTGGTGAGTAAGATCTGAACCTCAAGACTCTTGTTTACTTCTCAGTTCTTCCACTTACCAGCCTCTGACTTTGGGGAGATATTTAACATTTCTGGGGAATGTAATTAATCATGGAGTTGTTAATACCATAATGTTAGTTCATATCTGCAACTAAACTAGAGCTACAACAAGAAAAGTACTGCATATTGTAGCTTTATTATAATTAGTTTATTTCCTAATATTTTATAAGGTGGGAGGAAAATAAAGTATATATATTAAGATGGTTTATAACAGATGTCCAAAGGATCTAAGTTTAATACTGACTTTTCAATTTTGAAGGTCAAGAGTTTAATTTGTAGATTATTCAATGATCTGACGTATAATTTTAACACATGTTATATGACCAATATTAATCACTAGGGATACGAGGGTGAAAAAATATGACCTGTCTTATAGAGCTATCAAAATCCAAAATCATCCAAAGAACACAAAGACTCTCATTCAAAGAGATACATGCTCTCCAGTGTTTATAGCAGCACAATTTACAATAGCCAAGTTATAGAAACAACTTAAGTGCCGAACAACAGATGAGTGGATAAAGATATGTTATATATTCACAATGGAATACCAGTCAGCTATTAAAAAAAATAAATACTTGTCATTTGTGATAACATGAACAAATCTGGGGGGGGATTATGCCAATAAATGAGAAGAAGAAATAATGTATATGTTTACTTACATGTGGACTATAGAGAAGACAAACAAAAGGACAGAAAAATCTAAACCAAAACAAATCCTAGAAATTGACTATAGAATTAAGACTAACAGAGGTGGAGGGTAGGGGAAAGTAGCAAAATAGGAAGGTATAGAACTAGACTGTAGTAGAAGACCATGACTGCTTTGGTGGTGGGTGTGTTGTGATAACATACATCTAAAGAGCTGTGAACCAGTAGCTCTGATTCATACACGTGTGGAAACCAATGTTACCTAATAAAAAATTATAATACAGTAGAAGAAATTCTAACAAACAGGGCCTCCCTGGTGGCGCAGTGGGTTAAGCATCGCACTGTGAAGTAAACCGCAGCCACTGCAGCACGAGTTCGATCCCTGCTGCCGGCCAGGGAGGGGACTCACATGGCGCAGCAGACCTCTCCTGCTGTGCCCGCTGCTCCCCTAAGCAGTGTACTTCCGTTGATCTGCCTGTTCTGTTCCCAGCTCTCTGTGGTGAATCCTCTCACCCCCCACACCTCTGGCCTGTACCCCAGTGCTTGTATGCATAAATAAATAAATCTTTAAAAAAAAAAAAATTCTAACAAACAAAAACCAGAAATATTGGTTGTTGTTCACTATGTAACTCTTTTCATTTTTTTCACAAAAGCAAAGCTCATAATTTCCTTGCCAAGCTAACTTTTAGTGAGGAAACCATGTGCCATTTTATAAAATTGGATAAATGGAAGTGGAACTTGGCCCACAAAGATAAAATTGTGGCAAAAAAAAAAAAAAAGTGAAAATTCTGGAAGTGAAATTAGAATCTACTATGAATGGAGATATTGAAGAAATAGCTGGGCATGGGTATAGCCATCATCCTTTGAGAGGCTTCTGATATGCAGCCAGAGAAACCTAATTAAGATGAATTTATTGACATAAATGAAGAATGTGATGTGACAAAATGGATGAAGATGTCTCAGAAGTGATGCCAGCAAAAAAAAAAAAAAAAAGCACTTCTTATTAAAGACATTTTGTAGATATTTTACAATATTGGACATGCAAAGGATAAAATCTTGAAAGCCTATGCAAATTTAGAATGAAAATGTCAACATGCTGATATGTAGAAAAGATGTAGAAATATGTAGAAAAACAATGTAGAAAAGATACTTATTTTGTATGGTAAAAGCATATGTTAAGAAAAAAAGGCAAACACTATGTAAACCATGCTTCAAGTTTTTTACAAAGAAATAGAACATCAAGTTGCTAGTGTCTTAAATAGCAGTGTATTTATGATATAATGAAAATATACAATTGGGCAATTGGTCTCTGTCCCCTGTTCCTAGCACAGAGCTCCTAAAACCCTTGGAATTTCCTCTGTAATAGGAGCATCTTTTGTTATTTATAATGAGATGCTTCTGATCATATGTGGGTTTATGTTAATGAAGTGGTTTAAAGTGGGGCTCCTAGATAGCCTCAGGAATAAATTGCTAACAAGAAAGGTACAAGATTAGAGCTTTGGAAATGTCAGTCCTTTGTAGGTACCTACAGAAGAGGAGAAATGGATAGAGAATGACATGAATAAAATCTCTGGAATAACCCATATTCAAAGTTTTTCCCTATATCTTATCTTACTCTGCCCCTTCAATCAAATGCTCCTGAGTTGTATCCTTTATTATAAATTTTTAAATAAATATAAGTGATTTTTCCCATAATTCTGTCAGTGATTCTAGCAAATTATTAAACATGGTAAGAGGCTGTGGGATCCTGAATATAAATAAATGAAATATAAATGAAATGTGTAGCCCTTGAATTTGTAAGTGCAGTCCAAAGGAAATAATCTTAGAGGACTGAGCTTAATCTTTAAAGACAATACAACTCTTGATAGTGTCAGACCAGTTAAAAAAATAGAAACCAACAACAACAACAAAAAAAAAAACCAGCCCCAAATTGAGTTATTTTTGCTAGGAACCCAAACTAACTTAATACCTAATATCACTATAGTTTCAACTGCTACCAAAATTGTAATCCTAAACCATCAACCCAAGGCTAAACCAAAACCCAGTCAGGCTATAAAGGTTTTACCTGAAATCATCTTTTCTTTTTCTAAACTATAGCCCATCCTCTTTGTGTTTATAAATACCCTCCTTTTTTTTTTTATAACCCCTTACAGACTCTAGATAGAATTCTGCCCAATTTATGAAAGAGTAAAGTCAATTAGGTCACTAAATATGTGCATTTTGCTTTTGAACAGAATTTAATTTAATTCTTGGATAACCAGTTAATGGCACAAAATTAGAGAAATAGTATGGAAAAACTCACAATTTGGTGTGAAGATAAAATCACCTCAGTATTAAAGAATTTTTAGTTTTACTGTTTTTTTTTTCACTTTACTATCTGTATCTAAATGATAGTTATTTTAATATTTTGAAAAAAAAGATTACTGAACAATTGCAATTTTTACACATTGACTATTAAGTTGACTTTCAGTGATTTTAGCTTACAGAATTATGTTTATGTTCTGGCACTGCTCTACAGAGTGAGGACACATATATAAACTGCTTAGATTATTTATCTTCTTGCTTTTGTCCTTTTATAACAGGGCAATAAACCTTAGCCCAGGTGTGGTTGGATGAGAAAAGAATATTAAAAAATGAACAAAAACCCCTCTTCTTGAGGTTTCTTGTGCCTTCCTCATCATTGTACTATTTTAACTGTAATATAGAAAGAGTAGAAAACTGATCACCCCCACTTTTTTGACGTTTAAAGTTCCTGAAGCGCTAGACTTGCATTTATTTTGAGTTTCATTTTGGACTTGAGGAATATACAATATAACTTGTATTTATTTTAGTGAGTGGCTGAACAATACAAAATGTTCCTTCTAAAACTATGCTAATTACCAAATAAAGACTAATAGCATATAATCAGTGGGACAAACTGAATGTGTTCTATCAGATAATTGTTTCGTAAGACTTGGTTATCATATTGTGCCAGAACAGTATGAGAGCTAGTAAAAATATTTCATAGTTTTAGCCAAATACATTGTTATTAACAGACAACTTGATATGTCTTTGTTGTGATAAGAGGAGGTTCATTCAAAAATTACATGAAAATTTCTGTTTCATCTAATGGTAATTATATTAGCATGCTTAAATATTCCAAACTCTATTAACTACTGAAAAGCTACTGAAGTCTAGAAAATTATTGTGTAGATATTTAAATTCATAACATTCTCCATATAATAGAATAGATCTTAATTTCAGTCATTATAAAATAATTAGCATTCCATAGCATATATGATGCCAAGGCATAGTCCAATAGTCAGTGTCATGATGTTAATAATCTTCAGAAGATAACATAATTCAAAGAATTCTTAACATGAATTCAATGACTAGTATAAAATAATATAAAAAGTAAATAATAATACATGAAAAGTAGCAGGAAATGTCATCCATTCAATGGGAAAAAATGGCAAAGAAACAACTTGAAATGACTCAGTTGTTAAACTTAGCAGATAATGTGTTAAAAAAAGCTGTTACAATAAATAATTTTGTAGGAGAATATGTTCAAATGGATGGGTTAGAAATCTCAGTTAAAAATTTAAATTAGAAAATAGGGCCCTCCCTGGTGGCACAGTGGGTTAAGCAACACACTATGAAGCAAAACGCAGCCACTGCAGCACAAGTTCGATACCTGCTGCCAGCCAGGGAGGGGACCCACATGGTGTGGCAGACCTCTCCTGCTGTGCCCACTGCTCCCCTCAGCAGTGTACTTCAGTTGATCTGCCTGTTCTGCTCCCCACGCTGTCTGTGGTGAATCCTTTCACTCCCCCACACCTCTGGCCTGTACCCCAGTGCTTGTATGCATAAATAAATAAATCTTTTTAAAAAAATTTAAATTAGAAAATGAACACTTTGTAAAGGAAAGATACAATATATAAAATAAAAATTTAATAGATTCAGAGATTATGTTTTAATTCTGAATTTGTCAATTCAGTTTAACATTGAAATTGCCTTCCCTTGGTTCTTTCTGTTGTTTCTAAATTTACTCATATTTTTCTCTTTGTTTATAATCCAAGCATATAACTGAAACAAAGATTTTATCATCATATTTTCTAAAAGTAAAACTTTTGTCTAGTGATATAACCTGGAGTAGAATTATGTGCTAGTGACAAATTAGCTAATATTTCATAATTACTCATTTTCTATAATATGGTCTATTAATTTTCATAAAACAATCAATTGAAAAAATGCATACAATTTAACTAGTATCCTATTCTTAGTATTGTTCATTTTCTGTCCTTTTCTACAATGTATGTTTATGTAATGCATGCATACCTTACATAATTGTCAAGATCAAATGAAAATAATTCTTAATGAAAGTTAATTAATTCAATATTTACACTTTAAAAAAAACATTAAAATGAATGCTGAAATAACCCTGCATTACAACAATATATCATCATTCTAGTGATACAAAGGAGATATACAATGGAGTTTTAGAAACAGAAAGCCCTGGATTTGACTAATAACTCTCCCATTCACTCACTGTGTAACATTAATCATTGAAATTATACTCTCAGATTTTTCAACTACTGAAATGGATAATTAGAGAAAACTTACCAAACTAACAAATGAATTTTGTGAAATTAAATTACATATATAAAGTACTTTTATATTACTTTTCATAATGTTTAAGTCATCTGCTATTATTAAATATACAGTGAATTATATTGTAAATCTTCATATCACATGGACACTGTGATTGGTAACAATTTTATAACAAAACATACATGTAATATGCAAGCATCTTGAGGTTGATTTACAAAATTAAACTGAATGGAAAAATATTGAACAATTTTATTTGCTTCATGCCCCATTTACTTTATAACAGGGTCAGTATTAGAAATTAATTACAGATCTCTTTATTGAGTCTCAATTTTTAAAATCCCAATACTACTTCCTGGTATTTTGTGATATTGTTAAATTTTTTTTTTCATCTTAAGCATTTTCTCTGTCTCAGAAAAAGTGCCTACTGGGAGTGTTCATTGGAGAATGGGTTAAATGCAATGGTAAAATGTTGATTATGAAAGCCACATGAACCCTAGTATTACTCGCTAAGCTGTTAAGACAGATTTTTTTTCTATATAATGTGACTCTTTCAATAGGAGAGTAGGTTAGGTTCTGTTTAGAGTGGAAAAACTAGTTTTGTTCTTATTTCCACTAATTCATGTTTTCTTTTAGTATTTATGTCCATGGAAGAAAGGCAAGTTTCTCATATCATTAATTCCATCTGATTTTCAGACTAACTGCTACCACGTGCATTATAAGATAATCATAGAAAATGTATTAAAATTTCAAGGAATATTAATATAAATTTATTTTGAGATAAGTTATATTTTGCATCAATATTTTAATCTTTTTGTTTTTGATTGGTGGTTCATTTAAGTTAACATATTTTATAAACTCTACTTCATTTTGTTAACTTTTAGAATATTTCTTCAACACATTATAAAATGCTTCATAATAAATTCTGAATGTGTGATATGTCAGCTTATTCTGTTTTATATGATGACAACTCTAGTTAATATAATGCCTTATTATCTTAATTCTACAAACAGCAAATATAAGCAGAGGATTATTTAATTTTCCAAAGGCAAAAAAAAGCGTGGGGGGGTCATTGTCAGCAGTTGGACTAAAGCTAAGTATGCTTTGATTCCCAGGACTGACTTAAGTTGATTAAAAATGCCTCTTTCATTCTGATTTCAATGATTAGTTAGAAGCTAGGAATTTCAATTGAAACCTTAAAAACTGATTCTTTGCTTACTTTTAAGAATTCCCTAAATATTCAGTAAACCAACCGAAAGGGAATTTTGAAAGAGAAGTTAATGACTTTAATCTGTTTAGATATCACATGTTTATATTCTTTATTTATTTTATTTTCCCTAATTTACTCTATCCACTAATCTCTTCTCCATCACCATAATATGGTCTGAATAGCTTCAGTTTTCTCTTCTTGTTAGTATCTTCACCTAATCCACATATATTACTAACATCTGACTATCAGAACTGTTGCCCCAGAGTTGATTTTTCAAAATGATATAAGGTCCTACCATTTTTGGATTGGAAAAACTCTTTCCAGTATAATTTTAATACTTTCACATCATTATGTTTGCTCTGAAGATCTCTTCAACTGACTTCCTCTGACCCAGTCGTGTTTTTTTATTAATCCAGTGTCTGCTGGATATGTCTGTACTTAGAGAGATTTTCCATAATAAATCATTACCATTAGCAAGTTCATTCACTCCCATCACACATTCATGCTTTATTTCCCTTATAATTTTTATAGCTATTTGAAATTACTAGTGCCTTTTTTTCCTATTTGAGTTCTACTCCCTCCACTCATATAAATTAGGAACCATTCTTACCATGTACACCCCTGCATGTGTCCGGTATTTGGATAATAACTTAGAGATAAAAATAACTAAATAAATATTTTTGATGAAAGTAACAGATGTAACAAGCATAATAAATATTGTATTACCCACAGAGCTCTGTCTTCTATTATGAATGCTAATTTCATTTTTATTCATAGTTTTCCACCCTTGAGTTTCTATGTTTTAACGATTTTAATGCTCTATTATCGAAATTAAGAGGAAAAAAACAAATTGATGACACATGGACAAAGTGGCATATCAATCCAAACTTATTTTTGAAACAAAATCTGATAATCAGACAAATATAAATAATGGGAAAGACAATCTCCTACAAATGCTAATTTTAAACTACACACATAAAAGAGAATTTTAAAAATATATAAAGAAAGCCAGACTTCATCTATAGAATAAAGACTGAATGATACCTCCACTTTCTGGTATAAAGGCCAGGGTCACAAAGGATGTTTAGTCACACTACAAGTATCCCTTCTTTGTCTCTTATGATTATTTTTTTAATAGGGTAAGTCTCAGAAGTAACAGTAATAAAAATAATTTCTGTGGTTAAAAATGATGACCTTTGAGTTTTTACAAAACCATATTGTTATTTAAATCAACACTGATTCTGAAACATGAATCTAAGGGTGATTGCTAAGCCATCATGCTTTGATCCAAGTACATGCCAGTGCAAAGATTTTTTTTTTTTTAATTACAGGATAACATATAGCCCGATGCACCTAGGGAAATGACCTCATTTGACCTGAAGAGTGTATTTTTATTATATTATAAAAAGATGACTTAAGCAGTGGTATTTATCTTTCAAAGATTACAAAGAGAGCCAGTGACAGGCAGGTCAAAGGAAGTGCAAATTTCAAATATCAATGTGTTCATGATTTCAAGTCATTTACTCTGAATTTGTTCTTAAAAAATTGAATATGGGGGCCTCCCTGGTAGTGCAGCGGCTTAAGGTACAGCACTATGAAGCTATCTGCAGCCACTGCAGCATGAGTTCAATCCTGGCCAGGGAAGTGACACACATGGCACAGCAGATTTCTCCTGTCTCACCAGCCACTCCTCTCAGCAGTGTATTTCAGTCAACCTACCTGTTCTGTTCCCCAATGTGTCTCTGGTGAATCCTTTCACCCGCCGTACCTCTGGACTGTACCCAAGCTCTTGTATGAATAAATAAATAAAATTTACCCAAAAATATTTGAGCATAGAAAATAAATATATCAAATTTTAGAATACTACATATATCTCTTTTATCCTCAAAGTCAAATATGTGATTCTAGTCATATAGTTCCACTAGTATCTTAGTTTCTTCTAGATTCCAATATGAAAATCTGGAGTAATTTGAGCAGCAAAATAAGTTAACTCTGTGTTATAAATTAAGTATAAAATATCCCTGCTTCCATCTGTTATAGATAAATGATTAAATAAATACTAAGTAAGAAAAAATATAATCATTTCATGCAGAAAATTTCTAAAATGTGTATAATTATTCCATCTTCAAGGGTGGAAATTCTACCCTTTTCTAACAAGGAATTTAGGAAAAAAGAGTAATTTTACGGTGGAGAAAACTGACAAATATTACGTTTACCAAATGAGAACCTTTACCAATTGATAGTTATATCCATGATATTATTCATGAAAATCACACTTTATGCATTTGACCTTTCTCCTCCAAATATGACTAGCAGTTTATTCATGGAGAAAAGTATTAGACAAATTCCATGAGAGAGGTGTCCTTCAGAATATGTGAACTATACTTCCCCAAATTTTCAAGATCATCAGAAACAGATTCTGAGACACTGCCATAGCCAAGGGAACATGAGGAAACACAAGTAAATGTAAATTGAAATCCTAAAGTAGAAAAATACATTAAGAAATTTCTATAATCTGAACAAATTACATGTTTAGCTGATAATAAATATTTTCAGTTCTAATTCATTTGCTGATACATTTACCATACTAATAAAAGATGTAAATAACAGAAGGAAAAGATAGGTGAGCATATGAACCATTGGTACAATCTTCTACGTAACTCTGCAAATCTAAAACATAAAGATCACTTTAAAAATTCACAAGTACCCCAGGCTACATTGCAGTTAGTGGCAGGTATGTGACACATTCTTGCTATAACTGCTAGCTAAAGATTTACAGGAAATTTTCTTTCCTTGATACAGATGCTGTTCCTTCCAACTGCCTATCCATTTCCCTCCCTTATTCTGTCTGGAATGAGAATATAGCTCCTGGGACAGCGCTGGTCAACCACACAAGGTGGCAAGCTTGAAGACAATTCAGTATGCAGAGCACAGTGCAACAGAAGGTACGATAAAAAATACTCTGGCATCATACTATCTCCAGAAAGTTACCTCTAGACAACTATTTGTACCAAATAAATCCTAAGATACTAAAAAGAAATTATAAGAATTGATTGCCTTGCCTAAACATTTCTATTTTGTGGGATGTATCTAAACATATTTTGAAAGGCATACATTTTCCTCTGGCTCATATATTTGCATTACCAATAGTATGTGTAATGATGATTTTTCTTATTACAGCACCACCTTTTTCACTAAAACACTTCAATATGGATTATATTAATTAAAGTACCAACACAGAGTTTGGTCAATGGATCATAGTGTTTGCAAAACACATTTTTATACACTAATGACTTCAATTATTAAAGCAGGGAGTCATCAGAAAATAAACAAGATTGGTCATGTAACTACAGACTTGAATACCCTAATATGCAACTGGATTATGAAAACAAGCAGCTGTACCAACAAGATAGGCAATCAAATTGACAAAGTGTGTCTCTGAATTAATGGAGTATGTGCCACTTGACAAATTTAAATAAGTGCTGAAATGGTGAAACAAGTTGATTTGGATTATCACATTCATTCAGAGTAGACACAATTTAAATGAGATAATTATGGATCTACATCAGGCAAGTACACAGTTTTGTAGGTAACAGAGCTTAAAAATGGATATAGAAACTGGATAAAAAACAAGCTATTTTATGCATAATTAAATTTAGCAAGAGAAAGTAGATATTTAGAAATATAATACAAGCATTAGACAACAAATTAGCTGGTATTTCTAACGTCTCCTCTTATAGTATATTGAAAAATATGGAACTCTCAGTAAAAATAAAATCCAAGTCACTTCAACTTTATGATAAAATTCAGGTAAATGCCAATACACCATAAGTGATTGTGAATAAATAAATATAATTACATATCTTGTAAACCATATGTAATTATGTTGGCTAATGTGATGCAAAATATGCATGACAGAATTTTAAGATCATCATGAAAGCAGACTCCATATAAAAAATTAAATAACTATTCAAAAGTTTTGGTATAGTTAGCAAAAAATATAAAGACAGTGTTTATCACAGTACCTGTTTATGCATAAATCTGTGGAGTATCAATGTCTGTGCTATTAACTAGTTAGTTAAGGAAATATGTTTGCTTTCTATCCAGTTGATATAGAACAAGGACATATACTTATCTCTCACCTAAATATGACAAACTTTGCTAAGTAATTTTAGATTAAATGTGATAAAAAATAACAGAACACCAATACACAGGCATTACTTCTAATAAGAAATCTGCTATAAATTGCATATGGTTCCGCCTCATGTAATATATCCTTTTACAGGGGTACTAAGATTTTTTTTTTCTTTATCACTGGTTTTAGGCCATCTGATTACATTGTGCCTTTTTGCAGTTTTCTTTATGTCCTTTGTGCCCGGGGTTGTTGAACTCTTGAATCTGTAGTATTATGACTATCTCAAATATATAAAATTGTCAGCTTCAATTTTTCACAAATTATTTTTGCTCTATTCCCTCTTTTGGAAACTAAAAGTATACACATTTTAATTCCTTTAAATGTGTATTGTATCTCAATGATGTTCTTTTTAATGTCCATTTTACTTCCTGCATTTTTATTAATAAATGTTATTACTGTGATTTCAAATTCACTAATCTTTTCTTCTAAAATATCTAACCCATTGACTTTAGTTTTCATCCTGTTCATTTTGCCCCTTATCTCTCAAAATTAGATTTGGGTTCTTCTTTTATACCTTATATGTCTATACTAACAAACATATAGGATAGCTATAGAAACTCTTTTAATATCCTTGGCCTACTATTTCAGCAACTCTATGATCTCTGCGTCACCTAGGATTGATTTATGTCTCTCATTCTTGAATTCTATATTCCTTTTTTTTTTTTTAATACTTTACATTGGAAGCAAGCCATTGTGGGTTGTACATTTTGGGTGCTAACCATTTTTATTAATATGAATATCTCTAAACCTTGTATTGTCATACAAATCAGTTACTTTAAGCAATAACCTATACATCTGGTTCTTTTTGGGGGGGATCCAGAACTGAACTAATTATAGTGCTAATTATTCCCCACCCCCATTATTATAAAAGTTACTTTTGACAACTTGCTCAATTTCTATAAATTATGAGTTCTTCTAGTAAGACTGGTTGGAACATAAACTATTCCTCCACCTGTGTCTGCCTGGCGCTGTTTTTCTTATCATTTTGAGTGATGTTCTCCTGGTCTTTAGAAGTTTTTCCAGTGCCAAATTTTGAATAGTTTTCTCTTATATATGTGCCATTATTCTCTTGAATACTAGTAGAGAATTCTCTGAAAATCCCTGACCTTCTTCCTTCATGTTTCTTTCTCCTATTTGATGCATTGTACAGTGAAATATATCTACCTTAATTTATCTGAAATTTCAGCTTATATACCTCCATTTCAGGAACTCTCTGAGAACTCTTTGAGTTTTCTTCTGTTTTCAAGTCTGCTAATGTCATCAAGGCAATAAGATGGGTTATTCACAGGACTCAACTTGTTTATTTCCCATTTTTCTTGAAACACTGTCCTTTATTTTTACTTATGCAGTGTGTAGAAAACCATTATTTCATATAATTTGCTCATTTTATTATTTTTTTCATTGGGTAGGTAATTGTCTTTCCTGTTAATGTATTTACGTGCCAGAAACAAAAGTCCCCTGTTAAGCTTTGTTTATATAATTTTATTAATATGCCATCCCTCCTTTAATATACATTAGAATAAGACCAGGGTGTATTACAAGGGTGGACATGAGCAAATCCATAGCCTAGTAGTCTAGGAAGATGTAGGGATATACATTTGGTTGTATGAATATTGAAACAGCTTAGATGGAAGAGTCGTTAAGTGTAGGTTATCAAACAAGCCAATTTTACTCTAATAATTTTATATGGTGTTTTCATTCCTGGTCAAGTCGCTTAAACTATATAAGCTTTTTTTTTTTCAAGTGTAAAATTGGGGTGAAAATACAGTTCAACTAAAGGAGATATTCAGAGAAATTATTGGAATTTAATTGTAAAACACATGGCATATTAAGGCCTCCTGGTGGCACAAGGGTTTAAGTCGCAGTGCTGTGAAGCTACCCAGAGCCACTGTAGCATGAGTTCAATCCTCAGCAAGGAAGTGACCCATATAGTGTAGCAAGTATGACCCTGTCTCACCTGCTGCTCCCCTTAGCAGTATATTTAATTAGATCTGTCTGTTCTGCTCCCCACTCTGGTGACTCCTCTTATCCCCTGTACCTCTGATCTAAATCCAGTTCTTGCATGCATAAATAAATAAAGCCTTAAAAAAAACTAGCATATTCCATTTGCACAATATTTTGGTGTTCCTATTTATCTACCATAAATATTATTGTAGCATGTGGGAAAAAACCACCATTTAGCCATATTTTTTTTTGCTGAAGGTAAAACTTTATATGAATATACTTTCATCCTCAAGTGTAAATAATCAATAGAAAATTGCATAAGTGTATTTAGGAAGTGGGTAAAGAATAATCAAAAGAAAATGGCAAGTTTTATATTGTAGAAACAAGAGGACCCTGGTTTTCAGTATGTAGTTTTCATAAATAAATGCTACAGAAATTTGAAACTCCATCATCTAGCTCCCAGCAACTTATTTGGGTTGCTATTTTTGATATGTAATTTAGAGCCAGTGTTGACATTTCACTTTTTAAGTGATCCAGTAAAGGTAGAACCACCCAGTCACCTTCACTATTCTTATAGTTCTCCCATATGTCACTTACTTTTCTAACTCTTCTATCAGTGGATTTCTGGCTTACCAGTTCAGGTAGCTAGCCGATTTCAGAATCGTGTGTTTGAAATTCTCTTTCCTGTAGTCATTCCATGTAACAAGTATTATGTCTCTAGATTTTAGTGGATATTATGCAAGGTAAAAAAATACTTTATATTGTAAACAAAATAAAATGGCAATTATTAGAATGAGAATGTCTAAGTGTATACCAGAATACATAGGATGTCTTCAGCTTCCATAGTTAGTCTATGTAGTAATTTGCTGTAGAAACAAAGATGATTACATTAGTATGAGAATTACAACAGCAGTGTGGGGGGGTAAGGAATCACTAATCCTAGAGAACAAGCTTAAGGAGATTTCAGAACTCAGGGAAATTATACATCTATATTGCTGTTATCAGCTTGAAGGTTTAGAGTTCTTCCTTTAATTGGGGAGGAGGATAGGAATAACTACTGACCATTGACACAAAGCCTCTAACTTTCTTTGTAATTAACTGGAATTCAAATGAGATCTTTAGCAATCATTGATAGTAGAAGCCCAGTCTACTGGGAGGAGAATATGTGAGCCTTACTCTACTAGAGAAGATTTAGAAAATTTTACACAACTAATATGGCTTCCAGGAATAGCACCAAGAAAGACAAAGAAATACTTCAATTAATGTCAGAGAGGTTTTCTTTTTAAAATAATTTCTACAATTTTGTTGGGGTAACATTGGTTTACATTACTATTTGTATTTTAAAGGTATAGGATCCCTCTATTCCAGTATCGTTACCACACCACATCATCCATCATAGTTCCTTGTAGTCCCTCCTCACTTTCTTTTCATTCCTTCCTCTCCTCTTCCTCCTCCTGTTTGCCTCAGTTCTGTAGTTTATTTTCAGTTTGTCCTTATGTGACCCTTTGTTTCGTTTCTTTATATTCCAAATATAAGTGATACCATTAGTTATTTGTCTTTCTCCTTCTGATTTATTTTGTTTGACAAATAAGCAGAGGATTCTTAAGCATTCATAAGAAAATGTCCTTGGGAACCATGTTTGTTGGTCATGACACATTTAATGTTTCAAGTAAATCATACTGTGAGTTGATTGTACTGATATATTATGAAGCTCTTTACACTGTTTATGCATGCCAAACAAAATAAGAAATGTCCACACACCATCCTTTTATGAGCTTTCCAATTTATTTCATGTCTAAAGCCTTCATAATTCCTTCTAGGTATTGGAGGAGATGCAAAGTCTAATGAAAGATAGGACTGAGGCACTGTATTCACAGAGAGTGCTACAGGAAATCAATAAGGATGGTTGCAAGGCATGTGGAATCCACTGAGTAGGGCCAAAGCTAGGGTGACATTCTCTATTTAAGAGTAGAGATCTAACAAAAGTATATAATCACTCCAATTATAACTAAAATTATAGTTGATCCTCTAGTGAGATGAGGGATAAAGAGTATCAACACTGTGTTCATACAGTTATCTTCAATATTATCATTGTCAATATCCTAGGCAACTCACTGTAGTTAGGGCAAAAATGATAACAGACACTAGAAACTGAGATTTGGAAATTCTGGGCCTTTTCATTTTGTGTTATATCAAACAATTCCTACCTACCATATTAGGAAGTACATAAAAAGTTGGTCAAGTCTCAGGTACATTTGCAGCTTGTACTAATGTTCAAAGTATAAACATCAGAGTATAGGTGAACCAGCCAGACTGTAGAGGTTATTGTTAGAAAGCCATTAGCTCATGTTTCATTTCGATGATGGAAAGCATGAAATGACTGCTATGCTAAGGAGCCCATTCCTAGGTAGCTGTATCTGCAAAAAAAAATCTTACTGCCCAATTGTAATATCTGGGAATTGGAGTACAAAGAAGAAGAAAAAATATATGGTTATTTAGAGGTTTAATTGTATATGTGCCCTGCCTACTTCTACAAGCATAGCAACCTCACATCCTAACAAAATGCATATGGCAATAAAATACATCAAAGGCTCCTGTTACAGGTGAAGCTTTTATAACATCTAGCAAAGAATTGCAAGCTGGCCCATGTCCACATGTCCAAGATATATGTCTGCACAGAACCTCATAAATAGCTTTTGCTTTGTGATCACAGGTAGCTTAAGCATGAGCCAAAATAATTCCTGAATTTATACTAAATTCCTCCATGTTGCTTTTATTTTCCTAGTCAGTTCGAATGTGGGTCTAATAGAATAATTAATAAAAAATACTTACTGTATTATTTTTCCATTTGCTTTCTCTCAGGTATTAACTTTTGAGGGCACATACCTATTATATTTGCTGTCATTGGAATTGCCTCTTGATATGTATATCACATTAATAACCCAGTCCCAAAGGATATAACTATCTGAGCCACTAACAGTGACATTTATATCCAAAGAAAGGTGTATTTTGGTAGATTCCAGAATGGTACTCTGGTAAGGAGCACTGACTGGGACTTAATCTGGATCAATGAACATAGATCCTTTCAAATATGAGCAATTTGCCATTGTCACAAAGACTTCTGCCACAGTTTTTTGAATTTATCCATCTTATAAGTGAACTATTCTATCAAGAATCATGTTTTCTTATAAGATAAAGAAAATTTGTAAGTAACACCCCATTGGCGCTGTGGTTATTAAAAACAGCAAGTAGGACCATTTCTGTATGCAGTAGGTGAGCTACTGTTCATTTTTACAGCATGCTGATCATTTCTCCATCCAGAAGTTAAACTTGGTCATTGATTGGATGTGACATTTCCATTTCAAAAATAGCTCTTCTCATACTCACATTAGATTCCTTTCAGTTCAGAAGCAACCAATCGTTGTATGAGAAAATCTTATCAGAGGAATACAGATTTCCTTTCAGGAGATGAAATATTTTTACTAAGATCCAGTGACAAGAAATAGTTGACATTCAAAGGGTAGAAGGAAATAGTCCTTGAGCTACCCATTCCAGACAGAAGTTACAAATAACTTCTGTCAGTTATGCAATGTCCTTAGAGATGTAACTCCATCAACACTGCAACTCTGTCACTGGAGCAAAAAGGAAACCTGAAGGCAGAAATTGTTTTACTAGTGTCTAGACTCCGTTTTCCTGGACTGTTGTAATTGTGTTGTATGATAAAACCTATAAACAATTGTGGAGGTAACATTGAAAAAAGAAATTTCTCATTCTGGAGAAAAAAAAGTACTTACGGGTAATTTATGAAGTTATTCAAAAATTGCAGTTTTGAATTCAAAGGTTAAGTAACAACACTGCCGCTATTGTGTGTTTAAAATACATATTCCCAAGTTCCATCCATTGCAAATAGTTCAAAACTATAAACAAAACAGAATGACCCAGAATCCCTAGCACAAAAGTTCAGTATTAACTACTTCCCCTTATAAGTAGGCAGACCACCTGGAAGACATACTGATTCTGGATATAGTGTGAAATTGTACATAGTGACTAAGGAATATATTGACATTAAGGAAACAAAAACTCTTATCAAAGACTACTTGGAGGTTATACTTGACTGCTTGTCAAGAAAACTGAGGAGCAGACTAGGAAATTGTTTACTGCCCAATCTGTGACAATTTGAATATCAACAAGAACTATCACTTGTATGAGTTAAATATATATTAAATGTATTTGAATATATGAATTTTAATATATATCAACAGATTCTAATGTTCATAGCTGTCTATGGAAGATAAAATAATTTCAGAAATTATTATAAAATAATCAATGATCATGCATATTTAATGTCACATTCTTTTAATCAAATAATTAATGAATGGAAGTTTCTTTTATAGAAACATCCTAGAAAACATAAGGAAATGATAACTAGAACTAAAATAAAAATACTGCTATTCCTAACAAGTTAGTGGATCCAAGCAATCATCATCAGTAGTTAAGAAAACAAAATGTGTGATATTCAGAAATGTATACATAATATCAACCCAATCAAAACAGATTTGAAAAGGAATCTGAATAAACTTGGTGATCTAACTTTCAGTTTATTTTCTAGTTCATAAAGGGACAGAAGTGGGCCTCCCTCGTGGCACATGGGGTTATGTCTATCTCTGATAGCACTACCAAGCTATTGCCAACCACTATAACATGAGTTTGATCTCTGTCCAGGGAACTGACCCACATGGCACATCAGACCTCTCCTGTCTCACCCACTGCCCCCCTTAGCAGTGTATTTCAGTCGAGATGTTCTGCTCCCCACTGTCTCTGGTGAATCCTCTCACCCTCCTTGCACCTCTGGCCTATGTCCCATCACTTGTATGCATAAATAAATAGATCTTTAAAAACAAACAAAAAAAGGGGACAGAAGAATATATGAAAAATGACCATATGTTATAATCAACAAAATTCAGACAATGAAAAATTCCACATGACAAAAAAATCTAACTTTTAATGCAGCAATAAGTACCATTGCATGATAAGGAAAGATAGAGAGCGGTAAAACTAAAGATTGGAAGACATTTAAGAAACAAAAAACAGATTATAATATATGGATCTCATTTAGATTCTAGTTCAAGCAAATACTAAAACAACCAAATAGCAGAATATTTATGAGACAATTGTATAAATGCAAATATAGACTGACTGTCCCTTGAGATAAAAGAATGACTGATTTGATGTGATAATGATATTTGTGCTTTTAAAAATTCCTTATCTTTTAGAGATGTATAATGAAATATTTATAAAAGAAATATGTTGTCTTGGATTGGTTTGAAGTAATCCAGGACTATACAGAATAAACATGAGTATACTGAAACAACAACACAGTCCATGTAACAGTAATTGTTAAGCTAGCAATGGGTCATTCACCCTTCCCCAAATTACATCATTCTATTGCTTCTGGCTCTTGGAAGGAAAAAAATAGCACTGTCTGGAGCCAAATGATTTACTTTCATAACCTGGCTTTCATTCTCACTAGCTATATTATTAAACACATTTACCTTTCTTTATGATCTTCAATTCTTATTGTAAAAATTAAGATATTTGTTTTTCTCATTTGGGGGATGGTGGAAAAGATAGGTAAATGAATAAAAAGCTTTGGCATACAAGAAATGTTTGATAAATTTTAGTCATTGTCATTATAAATAAGTTTTTAGAAAATGCCCTAGGAAGTTGTTGTCAGACATGAGAAATGGGAAAAATTAAGATGAAACATGATCATTTTCAGAAAAGTCCATAAATCTTACTGACTGAGATAGAACTTGGAAACACTGGCATGAAAAAAGTTGTCTGCCTCTCTGCCTCCTCCAGAAGTGGTAGATTCAACCCAGGTTTGTTTAGAGATGTCTCATTTCCCTTATATTTCTTGAAAACCACCAGAGGATTATCATGAGCAATTAAATTTGAGTAAGTTTATCTTTTAAGAGCAAACATTTAGGAAATGTAATTTTATCATCTAAAAAACATAATCACTGGATAATATTAAAGGTGTAGTGTCACATAGAACATAAAATTTCCAGTTACTTGTAAAATGATAAATTCCATTTATTATGTCAAATTACTTTATCTCACATATCTAAATTCATATCAAATTCTAAATGTGTTTTAATTGGTGTACACCTACATTCAATATTCTGGATCGTCTATAATTAGGAAAATAATATTTTACAATATTCCCTATTCTAAATGCTACCTAATAAATAAAACTATAGGAGACAATTAGTTATTTCAATTAAAATTGCCAAATCAAATGTCATACAATATGATAATTCCTGCAAATATTAGTGTACATCACTGTAATATATATATATTTACTATTTGAATGCTAAATAATCTCCTTTTCATTCTGCATATTTTGATCATAGTTATAATTAATCTCCTAATGATTAACAATGAAAGGCAACTTTTTGATGATGAATAAATTAGAAAATAGCTGCCATGAATTTTGAGAAAGTCTATTTATTAAGCTGGTCCTTAACATCTTGGATAATTTCCAAAAGTACAAATAAATGAAATCCAGCAATGAAACATTTCCTTTGAAGACAAGATTTATACATGAGACTGCTCTGGAAGGAAGCCTATCTATTTCACAGTGGGATGGTTATAAAGTGAAAAGTATAGCATTTCTTAAATGGAATTGCGAGGAATGAGGTTAAAACAAGACTAAAAAAGGTGAAAGGTGTATTTGATAATGTGAGATCAATTTCAAACGTAGAATATTTAGTCCCCAGAAATGATTTTAAAGAGACATGTTCAACAATCCTTAGAATTTACAATTATATAGTGCTGTTGTTATATAGTTTACTGTAACCCTACTTTTCATATTAATTTATTACAGAAGACTAAAAGTTGTGTGATATTCTCCAACATGATATTTAAAGGTTCATACATATACAGTGTTATCAAAAGACAGAGTGATATAAGCTTTTGTTCATTAATCACATGCATATCCTTACAGGAACTTTTAATTATTAGTAAATAATGCAGAGCACAGAGCAAACAAAGCTCTACCTGAGTATGTTGATTCCTTCTCCAGCTTGAACTCTGATTACTGTAACATATGCTTTTTATGGTCTTACTCAGATATTTCCAGTTTTCAATATTTGTCATCTCTATGTAGTCTGAGACTTTGCCTCTGTTTCTTCCTTTCCCCTGAATGCACATCTTTCCTCTGTCCCTAGTTCCTACAATTTTTTCAGATTCAATTCCAGATGTTATACAACATACTTTCACCAGAAAAGAACTGATTGAGTCCTTCTTTTGGATGACTGTAACAATGCAGATTTTATTTTGACATTTACAAAACATTATCAGGTTGATATTTAGCAGATCTGTCATCTCATTGTAAGTCATGGTCACTTCTTCCCATGTTGCCAGTACCAAGTCTGCTACTTGTATGCTGTTGTTTAGCTAAGGTTAGCTGTAAGATTATTGCAACTTTATCAGGTTTGATTTATTTGTTTGTTTATTTATTTTAATGCATGCTGTGGTTTAGCTAAGATTACAGTTAGGCTATGACAACCTTATCTGTATCAGCAGGTTGTTATTTCTTAATGAACCTTAAATAGCTTAAGGATAAGTTAAGATATACCAGTACAATGTGAGAATTATGGATCTTAGCTATGTCAATTAACCTTATAGACATGCATAAAAGACAATAATGTTGAAATGTTAAAATATCCTTGAGAGTAATACTATCTAAAAACATAGTCTTCAGAGATGGAAAAATTCCCTGATAAGCAGTAGTAATATGATGACTACTAGTTATATGTGATTATTATTAAACATTTGAAATGACCTGTAAGATTTAGAAAGTATTTAGTTTTATATCATTATAATCAATTATTATGAAATATGAGTAGTTACATATAATATGTTGCTAATTGGTAGACAGGACCTGTTATGAGTTAGAAGATAATCAATGCTAAATTATTCTCAGGGCCTAACCATGTACTAGCCATGTATATGTCTACATTGTCATTTAAGTAAATAATTTCACAAGTTTGTTGTTGTTGTTTTCCCGACCCCATTGTAGTTCTCTGGGAATCTAGAACTGTACACATTTTTACATTTCCAAAGGAGAAGTTGTTAAAATAGCTATCTCAACATTCACACATATTTGAATAACAAGCCCTCTTACCCATTCTCCCTTCCCCAAATATCATAACTGGCAACAACAACAACAAGAAAAAAAGGTAAGAGAAGTGAGGAAAATAAAGTCGGCTTCATGGAGCAGGAAACAACTATGAACTATAGAGTGAAGGTATGGACAATAGAATGAAAAGATTCAAGACAAATTTAATAGAAGTTCCAGAAGTATAAAACCTAGATAATGCTAGACTGATGAGCATTATCATAAATAAGCTTTTTGAGATTTTTAAATTTAATAAACACTTAAAAATGTCTGACTATACGTTTTGAAATACTGATTCATTCAATGCTATCCCTTACTATGTCATTGCTGAGAATGGGGGATTATGTCTGACTTGTTCAGAATGCCCTTTATCCTAGAAGAGGAGTGCTTGACCCAAAGAAAGTCCTCAGTAAATATCCAATGAAAGACTGTCTTAGTCACTGAACTCTGCTCACTATCAAAAAATTAATTTATGTAAAAGACATATTGACAAAACTAAATAACAGAAAAAAAAAATGGGTATTAGAAGCAACATGAAAATTACAAAACATTTAACCTGCAGCAGCAGCAACACAATTCTCATCAGCAGCAGAGATAAGAGTAATAAAATAAAATAAATATATTTCAAGTAACAAGGTAAATTAATAACTTATGTCAATAGATTGTTGATATCAGCATGTCAGGATTCAACAATCTATTTCCTTTACTTTTCTCACAGGCTACTTGAGTTTCCAAGTTCCATGTATTCTTCTACCCAGTGCTTTAATACATGTGATATGAGTTTGTGTGTTTGTCTTTGTGTGTGTGCAGGTATTATACATGTTTATGTGTTTGTATGGATTTTCATAATTTTTGTTAGAATTTTTGGGAAAATAGCATAGTAAGTTCAGAAACAAGATATTCTTGAAAAGAAAGAATAGCAAAATGCCCTGAAAATTATTTTATCATTATTTTTCATTAAAAGTATGAAGTGAATTTTGTCAATACGTAAACTGACTAGAAACACATCTTTTCATGTTATCAGTATTTACATTTTTCAAATTTTTACAATATTTCATAATTAAAAATGAAACCAAAATATATATTATGTAAAACCTAAGTTGTCCTCACTGACATATGTTTTTAAGGAATGAAAAGTGTTGTATATAAGTCAGTTATATATGAATTAATAAAAATGTTCTTTTACAGTAATCACCACAAATCTCTAAAAAGATGTTATTATAAATTATTCTTTATTATGAACTAAACAATTTTCCATAGACTTTTTGTGATAATAGTCTTCTTTAATTAATTGTAACTTAAGTATTATTAGAAAAACAATCCTAGAAGTCAAAAGTACTCATTATAAACTGCATTTAAATCCATTATAGATAGGCATGTCTGAATTACTCTGAGTTTAGAAATAATAGTCATTAAATCAATCTAATTACTTTCTCAATTTATATTTGAGCAAAATATGGTATGTGCATAATTTTATTCCATGTTTATAAAATACATACATTTTTATTCAAAATGATTGTTTATACCAATGTCATAAATTTCCACTGTCAAAAGAAAGTGAACTTCTTTCTAGAAAGATTTTATTCCAGCACTGAGTCATATTAAAGTATGAGTAAGTTTACGTTGGCAGGAAACACATGAAATCAGCAAAGTTGAAAAGCACATAGTAGTACAGGGGGAATTTGAGGAAATGCTGCTTGTCCAGCATCACTACTGTGGCTGCCTAGAGGCCAGTTTAATTAGGCTACAATTCATATTGCAGAAAGCATTTTATAATTACCTTCAAATGACCAACCCATATAGAATCCTATAGAGAGTTGCATATTCCCAGTAATAAACCAATTTGCAGTTGACTGGATTTTTTATCTAAGGCATTTATTGGGCAAACAATATTTAAATATATGTTATTTCAATTTTATATCATAATCAGTTGAATTTCAGGAGATTATTTCAGAACAAATAGAAGTGATATAAAGATGTTAAAAATAAAAATCAATCTTAAATACCTATATTGCTTAAAGCAAATAAAAACTCCTCCATCTAAAACCTAGAAATACTTAAAACCATTGTTTCAGATTGTATCAAAAGAAACTTAATTGTTCATTTGGAAAATATATATAGTGGAAACCTATATTTCTTAATGATGAGTTAGGAAAGACAAATACTTCATTTCCTGATTCAAGATACCTGTATTCATTTCTTTCTGTGATGTAAAACTGACTTAAAAATCATGTTGATAGTTCCTTTATGGTGTTTCTTCTTTTCAGTTCTACATTTTGCCTCTTCCAAAGGGTATGACACTTTAGTATATCAAAATATATTTCATACCTGAAAGTGATGTACCACCTCAATTGAATAGAAAAAAAGCACATTTTTAGGCAAAGAATGTGGAGTTGAAGTTTCTTTAATAATCAAAATACTTCCTGTCCTTGAAATAGAACCATCAAGAGAGAGATTGATAGATTCTGAATACGGGAATTTTTGAAACATCATGAGGAAAAGGGTATATAAATCATTTCATTTTTATATTTTAAAGCACAGTAAATCAGAAATGATACTTAATCTCATATTGTTCACAGTAGCAAAAGTGTTCTATACTTGCAACTTAATTTAATAAACTTATATTTACAAGAAGAGAAAGAATACTATGAATTATGACTTTTAACTAATAATTCAAAATCAGTTAAAAGTATTAAGATTAAAATGAAGTGAAAAATAAATATAAAATGTACCTTTGAAGATATTTAAGTATCATTATATCTATTTAGTTGTTAGAATTTTGAACAGTGTGAAAAAAAAAAAACTGTTTTAGTTTGTAGTAACCACAACTAGAATAATATGTTTAGCCTACAAATTATAAATATGAAAGAAAGAAAACAGATTTACTTCACATAAAGAAAAAAGCTGTTACTTCCATTTATATAACTAAATGCAAATCTCATTTAAATGTTACTTGGATAAGATGCTAAAGAACTTAGACATGATTTAGCATCAGGATACACTCTTTGTATTAAGTATAGTGATGTAAGATACAGCAAATTCATAGGGAGCCAACTTAACTTAGTTACAGACAAGAATATGAAGTTGATATCTAATATTCCTGATATGATTTAATAATTTCCTGGAAGTTTCCCTAATTCATATTGGAAGAAATGAAAATTTTCATTATCAGCAGTTGACATAATAGTCTACCTTTAAACCTTTGGGAAATCAATTGAAAAGCTATTATACCTAGGAATAAGATTTACTAAAGTACCCACTTACAAAGTAAAAATACAAAAATCAATATTTATATAAGTAATTCATCCTTCAGGTATCAGTTTAAATATCATCCTCCAAATGAAATTTTAAATGAGTTCTTACATCACACTCACACTTTCTACTTTTCTTTCAAAGTCCTTATCAGCATGTTAATATTTGTAACTATTTATGGAAGGGTTTTATAAAAACTGTAAATTTAATATTTAAAGCAAATACTAAAGGAATTTATTTTAAATGTGATTATTACAGAAGTTCATTTGGAGTAATAAATCAAATAGAAATGTTTTTGTAAAGGAAAATGAGAAGAGAATTGTTACATTCCCAACATGCAAATGCACTGCCACTTTACTTAAAATAATGTGATACTGACTCTGGAACATAAAAGTAACCAAAAACTAACATATCAAAACAATTACATATGTTAGCAAAAAAAAGTGAAGAATGCTAGTTTTGAAGTGCAGTATCTGAAATTTAAGTTTTCTTAATAGATAACCTATGTGATATTCCAAAGCTTATTAAGAACAATAAACACTAATTTTAATGAGGTGTCAAATTTAAAACACCACATGTTTTTCAGACTTATTTGGAAATCCAAATTGATAAATGACTCATTCCAGGCAGTCCCCACTTGTTTTTCTTAGTGACTCACTCTTTTGTGTCTTTTGTCCAGGACTAATAATCATTGTGTTAACAAACAAAGAATGGATTTCAAATCCTCTCTACCAGTGAAATGGTTCCTCTCTCAATACATGTTGTTAGTAGTATTTGTTCAATATGTAAACTTACAACATTCACTGTGGAATATAAAACATACAAATTGACAATTAAAAATAAATATTAGAATAATAATTTAAATATACTATAAATCTAAGTGCAATTAGAGTAATAATCAAAATGACTAATAAAATAAATTTTAGTATGTTTCATTTTTACATTATTATATGGCATGTTGATAAATAAGAGAAATATCCACAAATTTAAAATAGAGTCAGATAACTCTGGTCTGCAAGTCCAGTCTGTTGCTTTGAATATACTACCCATGAACTAAGAATTGTTTTAATATTTCCAAATGTTATTGAGGGGGAACTTAACTCTCTACAGCTTAAGTGTGAATATACTTTACAGGCCAAATTTCAAAACACCTCAAGCTTTCAGAATCATGTAGAAAGGAAATGTCTGATAAAAAATCACAGTCAAAGAAGCTTAGTAAGATGTGACAGGTCAGTAGGATGTGGTGTCCTGTATGGGATTATGGTGCAGGAATAGGGCACAAAAGAAAATAGAAAAAAATGAATAATTTATGGATTTTGATCAATAATAATGTGTCAATATTGATTCATTAATTGAAACAAATCTATTGTATTTGTGTGCAATATCAACAGTAGCACCAGTTGTACAGAGGTGCATATGTGGGAAGACTCCAGTCCAATCAATTTCTCTGTAAATCTTAAACACTTCTAAAATATTAAGTGTATTAATAGAAAAAAGAACATGGACAAAAAACATATTGGCTCACAAAGCATAAAATATGTATCATCTAACCCTTTATAGTAATCGTTTGCTATTATCTCTGGTGGTCCCACTCGCCAGGACGTCCATGGGGACTTGCTGAGATACAAGTCACAGAGCAGGTGTGCAAGGTATGACACTGCTGCCAGGTGAGCAACCCTCTTGCTATTTATTAGCAAGAATGCACAAGCTTTATTGATCATATGACAATGGTAGGGGAAGCAGGATTTAGGGAAACAAAAGACATTTATCTTCTAGGGAACAGGACTTCACAGGGATCAATAGTGATGATTATATGGGGAACCAGGGAGGGCATATTAGCCATGTATGCAGGGAGTACGTTGTGTGCAGGTGCTTGGAATAATTTTGAGTTACTCCCAGACCGTCTTGGACTCTGACCACACAATCAGTCACAGGCTACCTAGATGTCCCCAGCCACCTCTGATGTGGGCCACTGTCCCAAGGCAGTTATGCAGGATTGCCTGGCTCGAATCGTTCAAACACACACCTAGGTACACAGAGGGGCCTAGTGCACACAGGCTCAGAGGCGTTAGGTGGGAAAGAGGCACACAAATATCTAAGTTGGATTTAAAAATACTATATTATATCACATGAGAATAAATCATGGTGAATGAATAAGCCACTCACAATTCAGGAATTTAATGACATTAAGTTAGAAAAACATCCTATGTTTTCTCTTCCTTAAACCCATTTCAATCAAGCTCCTTTTTTACTGAACTTACTATACTGAAGTTTTATTTTGAATGTCTGTCTTCCCACCAGTCAATTCCTACAAGGAAGGGACTCTGACTATTTATATCTCTATTACCAAATCTACTGCCTGGAACATAGAATGAAAGAAACCATATTTATTGAACAGAACTAAACACTTTAGATGTAACTTCAGGCAAACATGACTTCTCAGCAACAGCATGTAATATATTTACAAGAATTACCATACTGAAACGTGTCTTACCAGTACTGGAGAACAAATTTCAGAGAATAAAACTGAAACGAGTACTGTAGGAGAATAATTAATAGGCTTCATTTTATGGAATTTAGATTTTAGGGTTTGGTAAACCAGGTTTGAAACTGTGAAAAGCACAATTATTAACTGTAATTTAAGAAGCACTTCTTTTTATGTACCTTATTTTTCTCACATTGTTTATCATAGATTCTATTTATCACCTAAGAAGCTGTGATGAATCAATGAATCTCTGAATAAAACCTCATGTGTTACAACTCAGTAGAAATCAAACATGCTAATTTTACTATGTTTAGGGTAGGATAATTACTCATTTTTTAAAATGACTTTAGTACTAAGTTTAAATATTTCTATTTGATCTCATAATAAGTTGTTATTTGTTGAAATAAGCTTAATTAAGCAATGCTTTGACAGAAATATTATTGATGCATAGCAATTTATAGCTGATTAACTTGTTTGTTCAAACAAATACAAACTGTAAATATAGTATTTAAAATATTTAATACTATTATTCATATATTACTGCTTTTGCTGACATTTATTTCTATAAGAACAGTTGGATTTGTCTCTTTTTTCTGTACATTTAATGAAATAGCCATAGAAATGGAAAAAGAAAGGTTTTAGCTGTCATTCAAACTTTCCTCAGAAATTAATGTAGGAATCATGGTATGCCTGAGAAACTGTTTTTAATGGATTTACATATATATTTCAAATAGAAGTATTTGACATGGCATAAATCACAAATTGTTACACACTTCTAAACTCCAACAAAAGTGGTAGACCATTGCATTTGGAAAGAGTACTAAATTTAATATAATTCTGTTCTTCATCTCTATTTTGAAGTATTTCTTAATTTTAGCTGTTATAGTCTTAGAAAAGCAATGAATTACAGCATATAATTTGTTACTTTTGTTCCTAGTAAAATAAAATTATACTACCTATATTGAACAGTTTGAAAAAAGTTAAAAAGGACAGAAATAAATTGTTATTTATTACTACTCTTTAAGTGACACTAATAATCATTACATTTGTATTTGAACAGTTTATTTTTAATTAAATTTTATTTAATCATATCTGGAAACTGATATTCCTGAGGTAATTAATATTGAAACAAAATAATAGATTTCTCTAGCCCATCTTTTTCTATCCCCAGGAGAACTTCAAACCTAGAGGAAAAAAAACAAAACTTTTCACCTATAGTAATTAATTTGAGTAATTACATACAAATAAAATAAACTCCATTTAGTATACTAGCTTTAAGTACATAACAGACCACTACATTGAATTTTTAATTCAGTAATTATTAAAAAGTAAAATTATTAAATATTACAAGGAGACTAGAATATACAAGAGTTATAAAGAAATGTTAACCATAGAGACTTTCTTCTTTCAAATGTAAACACAGAATCAGTAGTTGAGGCGTATATATCAGTATGATATTCTTACTTATAATTAAAGGAAAAACTAGGCATATTTATTAGTGATTATTAATATTTTATAAATTATGAATAAGAAATTTAAGGCTAGAAATATATTTGTACATAATTGAACTATTTTTCTTGTTAAATATGTATTGTGTTCTTTTTTTCTAAATTTGATCAAGAAAATAAATAATAGAATCTTTTTTTATCATTAGTGAAATCTGGTCATCTAATACTTTGGATATTTACTGAAAAAATCAAATACAGCAAAGGAAAGAAGTCAATGTGGGTAAAAATAAAGTTCTTAAAAGTCATTTTTACTAAGGCAACAGTTATTACACTTCTGTGCATTATTTAGAGATGCAGGGATCCAACCTTTCATGTTTATACTGAGAGTAAGTGTGAAACCTAAAATATAGATACACATTTACCAATTTCCAGTTATACCTCCTACTCTTTCCCAAAGCAACCAGAAAATTCAGAGTTCCATACAATGTCACTGGGTATTCAAATTCATTATAACACCCCCCACCCCACCACCACCAGAAGTTATGCTACTGTTTATGCTAGAGCACAAGTGAAAAATCCCAGGCAAGATGCCCTTCTAAGTGAATGCATAAATAAACTGTACATCGAGACAGTGAACTTTAGCACTAAAAAGAATTGAACTATGAAGCAATGAAAGGGCATGGAGGAGTTAAATATAAGTTCCTAAGTGAAAGAAGCCAATCTTAAAAGGCAACATACTACAAGATTTCAAGCACATGACATTATGAAAAACTGCAAAACTACAGAAATGGTAAAGATCAGTGGTTGGGAGGGCTAACTAGATAGAATACAAAGGATTTTTTCAGGGCTATGAAAATACTTTGATTCCATAATGATGGAATGCATGCTTTTATTCATTTATCCAAACCAGCAGTATATACAACACAAAGAGTGAGCCAAAATGTAAAACACTGGACTCTGCATAATAATGATATATCAAAATAGTTCATTAGGTCCTCCCTGGTGGCACAAGGGGTTAAATGTGGCAGTGGGGCTTCTGCAACCTCTGCAGGGAGAATTACATCCCCCAGCCAGGGAGGGAACCCACATGGCACAGCAGACCTCTCCTGCCTCGCCCACTACTCCCCTAAGCAGTGTATTTCAGTTGATCTGCCTGTTCTGCTCCCTACTCTGTCTTTGGTGAAATTTTTCATACACTGGCACCTGTGCCTCTGGTCAGTATCCCAGCTCTTCAATGCATAAATAAATAAATCTTTAAAAAATAGTCCATCATTTGTAACAAATGTACCACACTGTTTGTAGGTGGTAATAATGTACCTGTATGGGAAGGGGAGATGTAAAAAATCCCTGTTGTGTCTTCCCCACAATTTTGTTATGAGCCCAAATTGCTCTAAAAATTAAGTATTAAAAAAAAAAAAAACAACTAAGTTCATTTGTTAATTTTGGACCTCAGCACAAAGCTTAATTTTTGTAATGAAAAAGATGAGAACATTTGTTAAAATAAGTAAAACTGAAAAATCAGCTATAATTAATCAAAAATAATATGTATTTGGAGAGTAATATATTTCAGTATCTTTCATGTGATCCTTATTCAGTGTTTTAAACAAGTATTATGGTAAGAATTATGATAATCTTTAATTAAACTGCCACATTAAAAAATATACCAGTGAAGGACCTTACCTAAAATAACCAAGATTTTAGAAAATACTTCATGAAATTTCTTTCAAATAATATAATAGTTTGCAGTATCTATTATCAGTCCCATAGGGCTTATGATTATTATTCCAATCAGTGTTGCTTTATTTTTATATCTAACAATGCCACTTCTAAAACTTTCACTTGCTCTTCAATTCACACTAATAAACATCAACCAATATGTGCTTCTAAAATAACTCTTGTTAAGAAGAACCCAATAATTATCAATCTGAGAATTCCAATATTAACAGCACTAATTCTCATTTTAGACACTCTACGCAGTTTTTGCTCAAATAGAATTTTTTCTGTTTTCAAGCTACTAAATTTTATGAGGTTCCTTTGTACTATTACATGCTATATTTTATGTTTAGAGGTTACTGAACACATATATTTCACAATAAGTGTTTAATTGTTATTTTCTGTTGTATAAAAACTTTAATGAGCAACAAATAGACTTTTTTTCATTTTCTTTAATGCATCATGCCCATATTAGTCCATTTATGAGGACATGCATTTGGAGAATTAAGCTACATAATATAACTCACTGAAACTAAAATCTTGTGTTTGCAAGACCTAAACTAAATATAGGAGAAGCAGAAATAAACATTTGAATTACACTATTCTTTATAACAAGACAGTTATTTTACATAACTTCCTTGAACCACATAAGTGACCAATTAAATTATTCAGAAACTCTAAAGTCATTTTCAATTAGCCCAGTGCCATACTCTACATATACGATAAGAAACTATACGGGAAAATTCTGGAAAACTACTGAAGGAAAAAATCTACAATAAATCTTAAAATGTAAAATCTAAAATGATAGTCTTTCATATTTAATTTTATCCCTTTGGTAAATATTTCGCTATTTTGATCTGTTTATATCAAATTACTCTGAATAAAATTTTATTTGTCTACAGTAAATCTTACTAAGTGAAACCAGATACCATTTCATGCGAGCTCAGAATAATATAGTCGGAGGTGCACTGATGTTTTGGAGTTTCTGATGGAAAACTATTTAAGCAGGTTGCAATAATTCAATTTCATTTTGACAAGTTACTGCTAAATGTCACTTAGGGATATTTAAAAATAATTTCTTCAGCTTCAGGAATAAAATTTTAGTTAAAAAGGATAATGTATATCATTTGTGTCAAAACAATTCATTCTAAATTTGAGAAAACTGTTGCACATAAGGGATAAGGGATGTGCTAGTCACATAGCTAATGGAGGCATGGACACAGAAAATAATTTTTGATTTGACTATATTATAACATGTATTGCTTTGAACCAAGGAAAGAGGAATTTAGGAATGGAGACAAGTATTTTAAACTAAACATCCGATGAACTTTTCCAGAAAGGAATTATGATTTATAGATGATTTCATTTTAATTTTCTGTGTCTCTATTCCAGGGTGTTTGCCAGTAGATCCTTTTATATCCATCAGAGATTAAAGAAAACTCTCTCTTCCTGGGATGACTCAGTTGCAGCATTCAATTTTCTTATTTAATCATTAGAAAGGGCTCTAGGGCCTCCCCTGGTGGCGCAGTGGGTTAAGCAACGCACTATGAAGCAGACCGCAGCCACTGAAGCACGAGTTCGATCCCTGCTGCCGGCCAGGGGGGGAACCCACATGGTGCGGCAGACCTCTCCTGCTGTGCCCGCTGCTCCCCTCAGCAGTGTACGTCTGTTGATCTGCCTGTTCTGCTCCCCGCTCTCTGTGGTGAATCCTCTCACCCCCCCACACCTCTGGCCTGTGCCCCAGTGCTTGTATGCATAAATAAATAAATCTTTAAAAAAAAAAAAAAGAAAGAAAAGAAAGGGCTCTAAAGTCATTGCCTTAAGGGAGTATAGGGCTGTTTGGGGGAGCTGCAGTGAAAGTGCTATACATTGTTTTCATGAAAGTTTTTCAGAATGTCCTAAAGATTATTTTAGTTCCAGGTAGACTTAGGCGATGTTTTAGAAGGAAGAGAACTTTGAACATAACATGGGGACAGTCACAGTATTTCATCATTAAGAGATGGCTAAAATGTATGCTTGAAGAACAGCCAACAGAGCCAGATTTTAAAAAATCAATAGAATCCTCAGAATATACACCCATTTAATAAAAATCCAGTTTATACAGTAATTTCTAAGAATTGTTACATTTTTTTCTATGCCATGTAAATACAATAATGATGAGTAAATAAGAGGTTTTTTTTTTGCACTAATAACCATTCATTCTAAAGTGAACACTGGGACCTCCCTTGTGGCGCAGTGGGTTAAGCAATACACTATGAAGCAAATTGCAGCCACTGCAGCACGAGTTTGATTCCTGCCGCTTGCCAGGGAGGGGACCCACATGGCACAGCAGACCTCTCCAAGTGAGAACCTTTATTATAGTTGATAATATTTTATTTTTTTAAAGATGTATTTATTTTATGCATACAAGAGCTGGGTTACAGGCCAGAGTCCAGGGAGGTGAGAGGATTCACCAGAGACAGAGTGGGGAGCAGAACATTCTGCATTCTGACTCATATACACTGCTAAGGGGAGCAATGGGTGAGGCAGGAGAGTCTGCTGTGCCATGTGGGTCCCCTCTGTGGCCGGAGATCAAACTCATGCTGCTGTGCCCTGGATGCTTCACAGTGCAGTGCTCAACCTGCTGCACCACCAGGGAGGCCCTATTTTTATGATTTTTAATGACTTTTAAAAGATTTATTTAATTATGCATACAAAAGCTGGGTGTGGGTCAGAGGTGTGTGCCAGGGGTTGGTGGTGGTAATGAGAGGATTCACCAGAGACAGAGTTGGGGGCAGAATGGTGTATTCAGCAGAATAGTACTGAAATGCACTGGTGAGGGGAGCAGCAGGAGAGACAGAATAGATTTTCTGCACCATGTGGGTTAGCTCCCTGACCAGGGATCAAACTCATGTTACAGTGCTGAGACTAACCCCTGTGCCACCAGGGAAGCCTGATAACATTTTGGATACTAGGCAAAATATAGTAAATAAGGCATAGCCCTATGTTTAATTAGTTCAAAGGAAATTAATAATTATGAGAGAAATGTACATTTAAGAAACATTATAATAGGAGACCTAAATGAGAAAGCAGTAGGTAACAAAATGTAGAGTAATGAAAAGGTGATTATTAAAGAAGCAGTATGAGTATAATTGGGTGCTAGAATTCCAGTGTGGTGACAAAGATGCAGATGCACTTTTGCAGATGGCTCATATGCAGTCTGGGGAAATTAGAAAAGCTGCCTGTGTAGACTGACTTCTTAACCTAAGTCTTTTTAAAGAGGGTATTGTATCAGTAGATCTCTGGCATCCTGAGCATCTAGGCAGTCTGACATAAGCTATGTAGATTTTAGAATAGAGATTGACAATACACTTTTTGATTTTTTAAAAATAAAACCTTGCTGTGAGTCATTCTGTGACTAAATAAGATGTTTAATAACATAGGAAAAAGTGACTGCATTATTAAAATTTAAAATTCTTCAGACTTTACTTTGACTTCTAATCCCTCTACTCCTAGTGCCTCCACCTCACAGGCACTGACATTCTGCAATATCATGTCTCTCTGCCAACTTCATTGTCCAGTCAGTTCTTACACGGATCATGGGCTATTTGTATCCAATGTGCTTTCATTGGTCAAATTGTTAAACAGATTGTTGCCAGCTAGTGCTGTCAAGTACTGTCCTACGAGCCAGTTGCAGTGATGATTGCAGATGTCATTTTCTAGCGCCAAGTATGATATTTTTGTTGTATGTTTGTTTTTTCAATGCAATTATCATTTTATAAGGCTTGCTAAAATATATCTGTGTTTTCTATCCGTAGATAGAAATTAGTTTATTCTGTAAATGTTCCACACTGCTATGTCTGGAATACAAATAGGGCATTATTCACATGATGAAATCATAGAATAAACGTTCTTTCACTTACTGATCTCTCATTTTCTCTATCATTCTCATTTGTCTGTGAATTCACATCCATAATTTAAATAAGATCATTGTATTTGAGGAGCTTCATTCTTTGATTTTCCTTTTTCAAACGAAGGAGAGAGTGGACTTACTTTGCATTCTCTCCTTATCTCTTCAACTTCAAAATAAAGTGTACATAAATAAGGACAATTAGTATTTATTGCCGTGTGCCAGAATGAAATCAATGCTACATTTTTCACACCATGTTGAAAACACAATGATATCAACCACTTATCTATAGATGGTTTCTCAGAAAATATGTAAGAATATAGCACTTGACAATATTTTAAGTCTTGAAGTAATGAGGGGAAAACATCTTCAAAGACAATTTTAATAGTTTTCTTTATTGTACTTTGTTCTAGAAAAAATAATGAAGACTTTTGGTTAATTGAGCTTTGATAGCATAATGATTTTAATCTCTGCAATTGTAAAGCCTTCTGGATAAAAATGAATTACAATACACACAACAGAACATGCTACAGATGATATATATGAAGTGGCAAGGGAAAGGAAAAGACAACCATTATATGCCACAATATTAACAGAGAAATGCTCATCTTAATATAAAATATTAGCAAAAGCATTTGACAGAGTTCAGTGTACAGCCATGATAAAAATTCTAAGAATAAAGTGTGCTCATTTTGATGAAGGACAGGTATGAAATGCCTATGCATACATACATATGTTATAATCTGAATGTTATTTCATTGAAATCTGTAGTAAAGCAAGGGAGATTACTCTACTATTCCTATGATTTTATTGAAGGTTTTACTACAATTAAGCAGGAAAAATTTAAAAAAATATATCTATTTTGTGGAAAAAAGAAAACATCTTTATTAGGAAATAGCAAAATTATTTACATAGAGAATATCAAAGAAAAATTTAAATTTAATTAAAAAATAATATAATTAACCACTCTATTAAGGAATATCAAATAATGCAATGCAAAACATAAAAGTCAATTGCATTAGATGAAAACAGGGAGAATTGACATTTATGAAATACCTAAACTGGCAATGAAATATCTAAATATCTCAAATCAAAAAAAGTAAAATAAGTATATGGCTAACGAAATCTTTAAAAGGTAAGTTAGCAATTACCAAATATCACTGATAAAATAAAAATTAAATAGAGTTATGTATTGTGTGTATTGCTGAGTCTCCATGTTAAAAGGTATATATGTATGCTATCTCCAGATTGTTTTACAGATTCAGCTAAATCTAATAGAAAACACGCTTTTATTTTACAGATAACACTAGACGCTGATTCTAACATGTGCTGACAGAGTATTCCTAGCCACGACTGTTTTGGTGCTGCCTGATTCAATAGATTTTTATTCAGATAAATTCGTAAAATGTGTACAGTTTGGGGAGTCAAAAGAGGGAAATGACTGATTCCTGACAGCGTCCAGAGGCAACAACCAACCATGTTTAGGTATCTGTGAAGCCCTTTGAGCTCACTGCTTTCTTGCTGCTGTGGAGGTGAAGGGTATGTCCAGAATTATAGTGCAACAGCTTTTGCCTTATGAACTTCCAGGCTTTCTTTGCATTACTTTATTCCCAGATAGGGTCTTCAAAGTACTGTTGCTGGACTATGTCTGGCCTAGAAAACAAAATGAATTCTGTGTCTGACTGGGTTCAATACAAACCCAGGGTCTGGTATTGGATTGGGTCCAATTTAAACTGGATTGGCTGCAGTATGAGACAGTGGATGAATCAAATTTCCTTTTAAGGCTGAACAAGTAGGTCAGCCTACTAAAGTCAGAAGTGTCTCTGACAGACATGCACTATAAAAGGAAGAGATAAAATTATTTCCCCCTCCTTTACAGTTTCGGGACAAGAGTAAGACTCATGAGGACACCCCTTTTGGAACCTGCAGAGGACAGCATCTTGGGACATCTGGAAGAAAATGGCAAAGGATGAATTTTCTAAGTCAACTCTCCCAGATCTCTCTCTAAGTACTTGCAAACAGGAGGTAAATTTTCAAATGTCCCCTCCTTTCAATGTTCAAATTGCTAGGGAAAAACATTGATTATGGGTCCTTGTTCTCCTAGGAACAATTACTACATTTTTGTTTATCTTTATTTTGTATCTTAAAAACATGACTGGGCAATTGAGACTGGGAATTCCCACAATATATCTGACAAGACCGGCAGGTTGTATAGCCCAATGGTGGCTAAATACCACTGGACAGAAATGTGGGTGCACTCCATTTGTGGAAAGGATCACACTGACTCTTGTGACTATTGCCAGGCCTTCAGGTAATTAAGCTTTTTATTCTTGTGGTTATCTTTGGAGTGGCTCTGGATCTTGGGAGGACAGTATCTTTTGCACTGTCCTGTACTTAGAAAGCTTATTGTTCTCTGCTTCCAGTGTACTATGTGCTAGAGTGCCATTATAAAATAGCACAGATGGGGTCGTCTGAAAATGGAAATTGACTTGCTTGTGTTTCTGGTGGTTGTAAGAACAAGATTAAGGTGCTGGAATGATTGGTTTCCTGAAGCCTTCTTTCTCCTTTGTTAAATGGCTGCTCTCTAGCTGTCTCTTTACCAGGTCGCCACTTTGAGCATGCACAATCTTGGTGTCCGGATTTTGTGTCCTAATCTCTTCTTATGAAGACACCAGTTCAAGTGAATTAGGCCTAAAGGCCTCACTTTGATGGAATGGCCTCTTTGCAGGCCCCATTTCTAACACAATAATATTCTGAGTGCTACAGAGTTAGCACTTTAACATGCAAATGTTGGGAGCTAGAAATCAGCTCATAACACCTCTGAAACCCATAGTAACCAGTGACATTTTATATTTTGTGCAATTTTGCCCTATAGCTGGAATCATAACTATACTACCTTTACAGACTGACTTCTTTCACTTAGCAATATAAATTTAATAGGTGTGTGTCATTAAATGATTTTATAACTAATTTATTTAATTGCTGAATGATATTTAATTGTATGTATGTACCTCAATTTGTTAAACTATTCACCTATTCAAGGATATCTTGATTGCTTCTAGTTTAAATTTGGATCAAGCTGCTATAAACACTTTTATGCATTTTACTGCATGTGCTTAGGTTTTAAATCCGTTGGGTAAATACTGAGATGTATGATTGCTTGGTGTGATTTTCCTTTCCAATCGGTACACCTTAATGAAATTTGTCATGCTCAGTGCACAAGAAGAACAATTGCTTAATTTTGTAGGCAAGGGATTTGTGTGGAGTACATGATGTTGTAACATATACTGTGTATGTGATAATTATTTTTATAACTAGTAAACACTACCTGATTTTCCTCTTAACACTGAGAACCATCTGTGCTCAGTGACTCATTTCTCTTAAGCATTTTCTTATGATTCAAAAATTATTTAAAAGTGAATTTATAATCACTTCTGTATTTTGTATCAAGAGTGCAATCTTTGTTTTTGCTCTTGGTATTGCAGTAACAGTGTTAAATATATATATATAAATATATATAAATAGTGTAGTTTTCCTGAAAGAACATTTCTATGCTCTTCCTTTCTAGAGCCATTGTTCTCCTTCTGGAACACTGCTGTTATATCAGGGCTACCCTTTATTACTCTTCCAAGTTTGATCCTCTAATTTCTGCATACTATTGATGTATTAACCTGTCCTATTTAACTCTCATTAAAATTAAGTATCTTTCCAAGACATACCTAAGGGAACACAAGAATGCTGAAAATAGCTTTATTTTGAGTTCACATTTGACTGATCACTTGGTTGAAAACAGGATTCTAAATTAAAAGTAAATGTATATCTCCATTTTAAGGTATTGCTTCATTGCTGGCTAGAACTGGCATTAATTATGAGATGCCCAAGTCTGGTATTATGTTTATTAGTTAGGTCATCTCTATTTCTTTAGCAACTTTTTTTTCCTTGATGATGTAAAGTTTCACATGTATGTAGCTCTAGGAGTATGCTATCAGGTTTTCTCTGCATGAACATTTAAAAATTGATTTTGGGGCCTCCCTGGTGGCACAGAGATTAAGGTGCAGCACTGTGAAGCTGTCTATAGCCACTGCAGCACAAGTTCTATTCCCAATCAGGGAGGTGACCCACATGGCGCAGCAGACCTCTCCTGTCTCACTCACTGTTCCCTTCTACAGTGTATTTCAGTCAATCTGTCTGTTCTGCCCCACTCTGTTTCTGGTGAATCCTGTCACCCCTCCCCCACACGCCTTTGGCCTTTACCCCAGTTCTTGTATGTATAAATAAATAAATCTTAAAAATAAATAAATATTAAAAAATTATTTTCTTAGGCATTTGAGTTTTTCAGTCTGAGAAGACTTTACCTCAAACAATAACATGGGAGATGTTTATTGTATTTTTTTTAAATTCTTTAAAATGATTTGGTTTTCTCACTCACTGCACTTGATGCATAAATGAAACTTTATTGCTGGTAAAAAGAAATATTTCTGTTTTTTCTTTCTTAAACTCACAGAGCTGTGAATAACACTTTCGACTACAAACCATCTCATACAGACACATTAAGTAAATGGGTAAGTCCCAAGTATTTCCCATCTGTAAACATCCTCTACTCCCATGAAAAATAACTATAATTTAAACATTATATTTGAGCAAAAAATTACTGCTCACTATTCTTTCATTGTTTTTTTTATCTTTATGATTTTCATAATAAAAATATATTATTCAGATATGATTAAATTTGTTCAATACTGCAATAAAATGCATTTTTTATATTAGCTATTATACCCAATACTTACATTAAACCTAAAGTCCCAATTTATGACTAATATTAGCTGAGTTTTTACAAAATTATTATTATCAGTTCACAAAAATGTCCTCAGATGGTGAAACCTATAGTTTTTATATCTTTGGATACTTTTATTATTTTTTTAAAATATTTATTTATTTATACATACAAGCACTGGGGTACAGGCCAGAGGTGTGGGGGGGTGAGAGGTTCACCACAGAGAGCAGGGAGCAGAACAGGCAGATCAACGGAAGTACACTGCTGAGGGGAGCAGTGGGCAAGGCAGAAGAGGTCTGCCACACCATGTGGGTCTCCTTCCTGGCCAGCAGCAGGGATCGAATTCGTGCTGCAGTGGCTGCATTTTGCTTCATAGTGCGTTTCTTAACCCACTGCGCCACCAGGGAAGCCCAGATACTTTTATTTTTGAATGGATTTTTTTGTAACTCTAAGATGATGAGAATGAGACTTATAAGGGAAATTAACTCTTTTAGGGTAAATTGCAAGAATAAAATATTTTGGGTGCAGCAGACCTCGCCTGTCTCGGCCACTGCTCCCCTCAGTGGTATATTCCAGTAGATCTGCCTGTTCTGCTCCCCACTCTATTTTAGTGAATACTCTAACCTCTCCAGACCTCTGGCCTATACCCAACTCTTGTATACACAAATAAATAAACCTTAAAAAAAAAGAATAACATATTTTGTGATCTAACATATATCTATTAATGATATAAATAGCAAGGCACACATATAATTTAGAATCTGAGTGATATGTGGAGTTTACAAAGATCTGACTGTGTTTTGAACATATTTTTTTAATAACAGTGATTAAATATTGATAAGTACATTCAGTGGGAACTTCAATGTATTTACTGAAGAGCATTTGTTCTATCATTTATACCATAACTAGAAATCACTTTGAAATATTGTGAGTTTCTTTCCTTTTTTTCCCTTAATCAGACCATTTCTTTATCCAGTCTCTGTCATCACTTTCCCTTTACCTATCACTAGATACTAAATACTAGTCTTTACTTGCAGGTCACAGGGAATGTATGAAGGAGGACAAGGAGCACAGATTGTTCCTATTGCATGGTAAGAATCATTTCCATGTTCCACTGAGATAAAAAAGATTAGTGTGAAGAAATAATAAGTTAGCTTTAAAACATTTCAAAAAGTTTATTTAAATGAATTTCTACTTATTGGGGGTGTGGAAGAACAGATGTCTCTGGGACCCAGAAACCTGTGGGCTACTTGCATTTACTAGGTGGCAGAAGCCAAGAGAGATGGCAAAATCCTAGAAGAGGAAAGGTCATGTTTCAATCAGGTAAATCATGCCATAGGCTTCTGCTATTCCAAGCTAAAGAAAAAAATTTCAGTGTTTCTAGCATGTTGTAAAGCTAGTGGAAATTTGTCAAGCCTGACTAGTAAAGAAATAATGGAAAACACAGATGACTGAAGAATAACATTTCCAATTCCACCAACCCCCACTCATTCTTTAACACTATGTAATCTTTAGCTCCTAGCTATATAGATCCCTCTCAAAAGTTATGCATCTGAATGCTAATTGTAATGTGAAAGCTGTTTCAAGTTGCCCATGCCATTTCTTTATGCTTAATCATTTCATGTAGGCTAAATCTAGCAGCATCCCATAGCAAAAATGCAAATTAGTATAATTTTATGCACTTCATTTCAGTGAAAAGAGCATGCATAAGATTTGGAGGCATACCATCTCATCTCAAATTTTTCTGTTGCTGTTACCATCAGTGCCCTATGTAAGTCATTCATCGACTGAAAACTAGTTTCCCTACTCATGAAATTTATAATCATGCTCAAAGTTTCTTACTAGTTTTGAAAATCAAACAATTAGTAAATAATATATGAACTTTATTAGGTTATCATAAATAAATGAATTCTACATTTCATTAGGTTATCAAAAATATACAGAATTTCAATAATTAGATACCTGTTGTTATAAGAAAATTTTTTTTCAACTCTTAGGGAAAAGAAAACTGCGTTCAAAAATGTAAATGATTTATGAAGAAATACTTAATTACTAAATCTAACACATGCATTTAAATTAAAATATTTACAAAGTATTTACTTAAATATGTTCTGATTCCAAAATTACTTTTTCTTGCTAGAATGATTCACATAATTATAAGGTGAAAGTTTAATAAAGTTCACAATGTGTTCTTCTTTCATAAAAAAATTTAAGAAGTTCAGCTAGTTGAACTGTAAGAATGCAATGTAGTATAAAAACATCTTCTATCTGTTGGCAAATTCTTTGAATTGCAATATTGGGCATATTAGCATTGAAAATTATATGTATAGATATATGTATATACATATATATGTAATGCTAAGATTTTTAATATGTATTTTAAAAGCACAGATTTTTAGGAAAAAGAGAAAGAAAAACAGAAGCATCTGCATAGTCACAGGTAGGTAGAACTGCCATGTTGAGATGTTTTATCTTGACCTACATCTTGTTGTATGATTATATCAAAGGTATTACATTAAACTACATTTAAGTCTGATATAATAGTTTAATCAATAAACTTTTACAAGTTATTAGTTATTTAAATGAGCAGTGACATAAAAATACAGTTATTATATGGTACATGCTCCATTTTTATGTACTATCAAAAAGCATATCCTGAATGAATGTTTTCTTGAGTCATCAATGTTATTTGTCTCTGAAACAGAGCTTTTTCTTAATTCAGTGCTCAGCAGTGTGCACATATTGATCTGTAATCAACTGCTGACACAGTTATTTGGCTTAAGCCATATATTTACTGAACTGCAAACACAGCATTATGACAGGCATATATAAAACAGTTTTCTAGTACAAACAAAAACTCATTGAAAACACTTTATCTAAGTGACAATTTTATCTGCAGTTTTCTTTTTTCAATTTGTTCGGTAAAGAGTGTGTATGTTAGTCACCACAAAAATAACATATCACTATAAATCTCTTCCTAAAGCAAAATTAATTTTGCCCATTTTCATTTATAATAAAGATATTAATAAATCTAAAATCCGATGAATAGCACATGTTCAATAGAGCTTGCTTATAGAGAATTAGGAAATTTAATATTAATTTATCAGCTTTATCTACAATTGATGAGACAAGTTTTCACCTATCAAGGATTTATTGATTTAACTGATATTCAAAAATCATTGCAGTTAAAATAATTTATAATGCATCTGACATATAAAGTCAGCTGTTCTTCAGTGTTTTAGCGTTATAACTAAACAAATATAAAATGATGATTTGCAATTGTGAACATTTTAGGGGATTGCACTTCTCTTATACATCTCTCTGCATGATGTGGTAATTTCTAAGGTTTATAACTAGAAAGCTGCATGGTATATACCTAGCATGTGCCAAGCATTGTGTTCAGTGCTCAGAACTTGAAAAAACTAAGGAGAGAATTTGTATTTTATCCACAGTATGATGACTGCTTTGATAAATGCATATATAAAAGGAATATAACATATTGAAAGCTAAAATAACTCTCATGACTTGAGTTATGACAAATTTCCTTTCCAAAGGAGTGGGGATGAATTGTTTACCCTCACTAAGTGGAAATGATTTATTTAAAGATGCATGGCATTGGAAATCACAGGAGCATTAGGGACTACATAAACTGGCTGTGGCCATTTTTGCTGAGCAAATAGACAAACCACTTCAGGAATTACCTAGTTCCATAGTCAAACTCATGACTAGTTATTGGAAGATGTCAAACAGTTTGATTTTCAGAAGGTAGATCAAAGGCAGCTATTTTGCAGTTGATCTAAAACAGTAATTGCATTGCAAATGATTACTGATAATCTTTGAATAAAAATGGAAACATACATTCATATGATGGGCATGATTAAGATTTTATGTTTCTTGAGACATTAGATGACCTAGATAAAAACAATGTCATCATATGGATTTTTAGTGATTCATGGGCAGTAGTAGCCACTACATTGGTGAAAATGTGAGCTATTTTGTTATGGTAAACTAAAAAGAGAAAATCAAATAAAATTGAAAAAGAAAAAAAAATCAAATTATCACATGAGTTGCCCATAAAATTTAGAAAGGGGCAGGAATCTATAGTTTTTGATGAACAGATGTATTGGGAGGTTCATTTAAAATCCCCACAGGATATTTTTCTACTGGAATCAGATTGACCAAATCAGGAATTAATTTAGTTAACAGGCATTTCACTGTAGCATTGAGTCAGCTTCTTATAAAGTTCAAATTTCTATATTTCAAGGAGCAAAGGGTTTGTCAATCTTCTACACGATGATGAAAACACTTGTGTCTGAGTATTTATTTTGAGACTCAAATGTATCTTTTGGGCAATATTAGAAGATACAAATAATTATTATGTGCCTTTTGTTTATTTGGATCTATTAATAGAGTACAGGTTTATTTTGTTCTATACCTAGTGCAGTAAAAATGAAATTAACAATTTGGAAACAAGCTAGATGGATTATATTAAAGAGTTAATTTACAGATAGATGAGGAAAGTGCTTTGTATATCTCCAGTGATTTCTCATTGACTAGTACTGATTTTGGTAATAGTCAACAGGTTATATAAAAATTTTATATATATATATATAATAATAAAATTGTCATATATATTAAAAATTGAAAACTTCCCTGGCAACACAAAGGATCTTTATTTATTAACAGTTTGCATTTAATATAAGAATATGTTTAAACTATATTGTAAAATAAGACAGGCAGACAAAAAAAGTTTTTGGTTAATAGGTACATAAAAATGCCTTGCTATGATATTTCTAATTTTCTATAATTTGTCCAAATACCAAGATGATATTTCAAATATTTTATACAATAATTATTTCTAGTCCTACCTGCCCAACTCATTCATAGGTACTTTTGTTGATTCTGTATCCACTAGGATATGGGTTGTTGGTATGGTTTCATTAATTTGCCTTGAAAATATTGAGTAAACGTTTCCTTCATCACAAACTACTTTTCTTTGTTATACCATTAATTACTGCTTCTGTACAATTAATTCATTCATATACTGCAGGTACATAAATTATGTGAGGTAACCATTCACTACCATGAGGATATATTCTATCACTTCATCATTTGTTCTCTTTTCGCTTTATACCACAATCTTATAGTTGTTAGAGATGACCTATGCTACTTCTTACATTTTATACATGTTCATAAAATATATTCTGTGTAACTCAAAAGACTAAATTTATGCATTTTGTCAGGTCTTCAGGCTGCCTTGAAATCATCCTTCATTTCATTTCTGAATATTATATTTATCATGATTTTATATATTTAACCATGCCATTACATTAATCAGCACTTTCCCAAATATTGAAAAAAATTATATTTTTATGTTTCCCATTAAATTATTTTCTGTATAGCTAATTCTTAAAAGAATTAACCCACATATTATCCATAGTGAAATCGTTATAGGCATAATAATGTGAAAACTGAATATTGAAGTATTTTATATATACAGTAGAAAATGTATGTTTTTATTTGATGTTATTTTTGAGATCATAGAGCTAATCTAAATCTTTATAGTTATATTGAGTAATTTCTAACTGCTAACAGTGCAGACTAATCTAGTCATAAACAGACCAAAGAATTGCATTTCTGTCTTTAGGGATGGGCTTGGGAAACCCAAAACACATCATTCACTATCACAGTTTAATGAGGTGAATTTTAGGAGATGCTCATTTTTTCTTCCTTCTATTCCTCTGTCTTTCCTTCTATCTTAAAATTCAATAGATAGTAACTCCTGTTTTCTGTGGGTAATAAATTCCCAGACCCAAGGGAATGTCAGAAACCTGGATTTTTTTCAATGTATACATATCTATAATAAAGTATAATCTGTAAATTGGGTATAGGAAGAGAATACTGACAAATAATGAAAGAACAATTATGACAATATACTCTAATAAAAGTTATGTGAATATAGTTGTTCCCCCCTTTCAAAATATTTTATTGTACATAATAATTTTTGGATTGTGGTTGCCCATATGTAACTGAAAATACCAAAAATGAAGCTGCAGATAAGGATTACTACTGTACCTATTATTAAGGATTATAATTTTTGGGTAAACACTGTAAATTCTCTTTTATCCCTGTGTCGCACAGATGCTCATATGAAGAAGTGTATGTAGACACCCACCTACCCTGTTCACCAGCATTTCATTTCAGAAACTATTTTCTGAACATGCAGTAAAAAGAGATGTAACCAAGGGAATTATATCATTGTCAAAAATTGGGGTGTAACTTGTAAGCAAGATAGAAATGCAGAGTGTGCTAGTGGTTATTGAAACTGCCTGTTGACTTGTTTGTTGTTGTTATTGTCAGAGATTCAGTGGAAATTTGTTTTTGTTTTTTTTTTTACTTTTATTTAGTGTTAAAAGTAGTTTTCAAAAAAAACCTCAAAGTTAACACAGCAGTCATTTCTGGGTTTTTTTTTTTTTTTTTAAGATTTGTTTATTCTTAAATTCATTGTTTTGCATGGGAATAGTCAGGGGTGAACTGCAGAGTTCTGTCTATCCAAGCCAGGTATGGTTGACCTTGACTGGGCTCACCAATGACTTAGCTGGGAGCTAGCTTGTCTATGATGCATCTGCAGAAATTGTCCATCTCTACTTGCTATTGCATTTTGTACCCTAGAAGACTTTCTTTGTTTCATTTATTGTTTTTGTTTTTTTTTCCCCATGGTAGACTAGTTGTTGGGTCAGAATGCTCCAGCATGCCCTCAGGGACATGTTGAGGTATGAGTTGTGATCTGGTTTGCAAGTTGAGATTCTGCTGCCCAGTGAGCAGCTCTTGCTATTTATTAGCAGTAATAAACAAACATGATTGATTATGTGACAGTGGCAGGAGAAGCAGGGTCCAGGGGGGAAAAAGAGTAATGAACTATATGGGGAATAGTTAGAGACATGTCAACCACATACACAGGGAGGACTTCCTGTGGAAGTACTTGAAGTAATTTCTCAGCTAGTCCCAGACCATCCCTGACCATGGCCACGCAACCAGTCAACAGTTACCTGGGTGTCCCCAGAAGTATCATGATGTACGCCATTTTCTTAAGGAAGCCATGCAGAAGTGCCTTACCCAAATCTTTCACAAACAATAGGTGCATAGAGAAGCCATACAATACAAGTGTACAAGCCCAAAGTGGTAGAGAGGCCATACTAGTCATTTTCCACTAAGTGAAAACATATATTTAAGGTCTTTTATAAGCAAAGTTAAACTATAAAACGCAGTTTCCAACATTTATGTAACATTTTGAACCCATATTTTAGGAATGGGGAAATAAATCTCTCTTGTTAAGTGGAGAATTATATAAGACTATATGTGGAGAAGAATATATGGTATTTTCACGGTATACCATATCAAACTTCATGCTATTTTTCATCAACAGTTACCTTCTCAAAGCATAAGAACTAAATTAGATTAAATAAAAGGAATTAATAATTAATTTAAAAAATTTGACCAAAAAGCATACCTTTCTTATGACATTATCTTTACAACAAAATATTGCATTAAAATTAGAAATATCTCCCTAAAGGCAATATACCCTAATTATAGGGGAAGTCAATAATATTTTAATATGTCTGTAGCATAATTTCAAACATTGTTATTATGCATTTTTTAATTAATGTTCATAGATGACTCCTGGATCTTAGTAAATCTCCTTGAGAAAAAAAAAAATATATATATATTTTTAATCCATTACATTTTCTGATAGGTCAACAGTCAGTCAAGTTCTCAAGAACCTTTTACAAAGAGTCTGCAATTGTTACAGGGAATATTTTTACTCTTACAAAAATATTTTTATTTCAATATGAGTTGATTCGTGAGTTATATGTGGATTTTAGCTTTTACCACAGTTTGGGTAGCCCACACTTTCAATTGATTATTATATTATAGTCATAAAATCCTTAGTTAATGAACAACTAAGCAAATTCTCAAAAATATTTTTTATGAAATATTTTAGAAGTCCGGAAAAGTTGTAATAATAGTTGCAGACTGCTATTGTGATTAGTATAATGTCTAATCATAAAGTGTATTCTTGGCTTCCCACCTGATGACAAATACAGGATTTCTCCTGAACTAGAAGACTGATCAAGATCTGCATTGCGGGCCTCTCTGGTGGCGCAGTGGATTAAGCAACGCACTATGAAGCAAACTGCAGCCACTGCAGCATGAGTTCGATCCCTGCTGCCTGCCAGGGAGGGGACCCACATGGCCAGGCAGACCTCTCCTGCTGTGCCCACTGCTCCCCTCAGCAGTGTACTTCTGTTGATCTGCCTGTTCTGCTCCCTGCTCTCTGTGGTGAATCCTCTCACCCCCCACACCTCTGGCCTGTACCCCAGTGCTTGTAAGCATAAATAAGTAAATCTTTAAAAAAAAAAAAAAAAGAGATCTGCATTGCTATTAGAGCCTTTAAAATCACACACACACAAAAAAAATCAAAGCAGGATGACAGATGGGATACCTGCTGAGGCACTCAAGGGCACTGATGAGATAACACTGAAGTGACAGCAATCTTTTTGCTCTGCATATGTAACCCTGATATGAAGAGATTCAAAACTGCTGTTAGCATCATTATCTTTGTGCTAAAAAGATGAACATTCTGATTGCATCCATGGTTCTCTGCCAGTTATCTTAAATTTCAGAAATGGAAAACAAGTGTAAATGAATTTCATGTATAATCCCTAAATTTAGATCTTAACTATATTTAAATATTGTAACGTTGTCAAGCTACAGCTTTCACAGACTCTATCAAACTCATTAAAATTTTAATGAGGAAAATCACACACAGGCAGAAAACAGGAGAAATATATGAAATGATCATGAATACTCCCATGGTAATGTTTTTAATGTGACAATGAATATTCATTGTACTATAAACTTGTGATACATGCCTTTTCAAATATTTTTAAAAATTATAAAATTTGGTCATACCAACAATTTGACAATGTAAGTTAGGGTGACAACCCTAGACTGAGGGTAACAAAATTTAGGGTGGGGGTTTGTATCATGCAGTTCAACCTCTGGAGGAACTGGAAGCTGTTACCAGTCATGTGAGAAGTGAGTGGCTCTGTGGGGATGGGTCCCATCCAAACTATGGACACAGAGAGCTGTGTGAGCTCCCATTGTTGGTAATAGAGCATAGGCATTGTCACACATCGATGTTGGCATAGTAATGCATCCATGACTCCACCAGAGGACATTGGACTCCATGTTAGGTGACTTTCCTGAATTCTGCCCTATGTGCTTCCCTGATTTTTATCTATTCCTTTCCTTTTCATAACATATGAGTATGAATAGAACAGTTTGCAGTGAGTTCTTCGAGTGAATTGTAGAAACTGAGGCTCATTTGGGAAACCCTCTGAACTTAACCACTGGTATTAGAAGTGAGGGTGTACCCGTGTGGTCTGTATTCTTTCTAACTTCATAGTGGCTCTAATACTTTCAACTCTTTTATGCTGGCCTTTAGGGTCTTCTTCCAAATACGAACAAAGCATTTGAAATTATTTGCTGGAGTTACCGCAACTGTCCCCTGTTGTAGACTGCAATTTATTTAAAAAGTGCTTCTTAGTAGCTTCTCACATCTTGCTTTCTCAAAGTGAATAATTTTGTTCTGCTCGGTGGAAACTCTTCTTTAATCCCATTCCATATTTATTTGCATGCTGTTCAAGTCTCTGAATAAATACTAACTAAAATAAATCCTTGCTTTTTATACATTCCTCCGGACCATTTCCATATTGATAAATTCCCATTAATTTTTATATATGTAAACTTTAATTCAAAATTTAAAAATATATAATTTACATCATTATAATATCTCCTTAAAATGCCAAACATTTTCTCAAAGAATTATAATTAATCTATTTTATTAGCTTTCAGTTATTCCATCTATCCTCATGTATCCTCAGATTAAGGCACTGAAAATTATAATTTATAATTGGTAGGGATATAGTATGTCATTTTCTATGTTTATGGTCAGCTTATGGACTTTGCAAATATAGACCTTGCAAATAATATTTAAATAAATTTTATCATTTCTGAATATTTATTAAATGTTTTCATCTCTCTTGCTTCTAATCTTTAAAAATGTTAACAGAATTTTAAGATTTCCTTTCTCAATGAATAATATAACAGTAATTTTGCTCTGTGATAGTTTTCACAAACATGTAATGTAAGATCCTCTAAAAAACTAATCATGAAATAAAAATGCTTTAAAATTTCAAACTATTATTTGAAAATAGATTTTTAAACAAAAATTTAAAAAACTTGATTCATAAGCAATAACATAAATCTCTGAGAGACTGTGAAATAATTTTACTGTCAATTTTTACTTTTGAATGTGAAATATTTTTAATGCTGCTAGGTTTATCTAGTGCTAATGTACCCATACCAAACTAATGTAATTATTATGATATAAATAAAGAATGTTATGATAGTAAAAAATAATGATTCATGAATCTATACAGTAGAATTCCAAGATGTTTGTTTTTCTCAAAATAAGTTTTCTTTTCCCTCTGCAATAAAGTAATACTATTCCCTGTCAGAAAAGAAAAATGTACCTTTCAGAATTACTCAAAAAACATAGCCCTATGAGAAAAACACAGTTAAGTTTTATGCTGATTTATTTTCTGTGTCTGATCTTAGATATAATACAATTTTAAAAACCACTTTCAATTAATAAATCATTTTAAAATACTTTAATACATATACGATTCAATTAAAATCAGTGCAAAATATAACATGGTCTTCGATAGAACATTAAGAAAATGCCAATGATTTTGAAATTTTGCAATTATTAGTGCAATAATTAAAAAATATTTAAAAAATAAAAAATGTTTAAAAAATCTATGGCATATCCATTTATTTCTATATTCTATTTATTGATGGACAACAAGAAGTCCCTAAGTGCAGGCCAAATTAGTGGTCCTAGATATTGCTAGAAAACCATGCTAGTTTGCATTGAATCAATTATCTATTTGGGAGCATGCTTAAAAAGCTTTTCTCTATGCAGCTGCCTAAAGAATCACATAGCTAGTATCAGTTTAAAAAAAACAGATTAGAAAACATTCAATTTCCTAGAAACCGATACTTTAAATGATATCTCTCTGTCCTAGGTTTCCTGTTTAATGCCTTTTTAGTACTGCAGGAAGTCAGGGTTCAATCACTGTGACTGTTTTAGTCCCTCTTTAAACTAGCTTCCTGGGACTCCCTGGTGGCTCAAGGGGTTGAGCACTACACTGTGGGGATTCCACAGCCAGTGTAGCTAGAATTTGATCCCTGGCCAGGGAGGGGGCCCACATGGTGCAGCAGACCTCTCCTACTGTACCAGCTGCTCCCTTCAGCAGTGTATTTCAGTCCATCTGCCTGTTCTGCTTCCCACTCTGTCTCTGGTGAATCCTCTCACACCCCCATGCCTCTGGCCTATTCCCCAGCTCTTGTATGCCTAAATAAATAAATCTTTAATATAAATAAATAAACAAACAAACAAACTAGCTTCCTAGGTGATCTTATTTATATACATTAATACGGTTCATTTTGTGCTATTAATCCAAACTTAAATTAAGAATTACATATTGGATAGTAAATAGACATCTTAAATATTATGTGTGAAATGCATACATTTGCTCTCCCAATCAATCTGCTTCTTCCTGACTAATCTCATCTCAGTATATGCAAAGGGGAATTTATTTACATTTATATTTAGTTAATGATTTGACACTTATTATAATAATTTGGGTCTTGGTCTCCCTCTTCTTTAGAATTTTAAAAGCGAAAGGAGTGGATAAAAAGAAAAATCAGAATTGATGAAGTTGGAATTAGCTGATGGTAACCTGAAAAAAACGGGACAACAATGGGACAATACAGCAGATGGTAATTGATACATCTGTGAAGTCAGTATGTCAAATCAGGTAAGGACCATTCCTTTCATGACGTAGTCTCTTGACTACATTTGATTGTAAGTTAAATAAGACCAACTTTTGGCAGATGAAGGAGTTCCACATGGAATGCCAGTCACCAAAATAAGTAAGTAAATAAATCACAGAAATATGTACTCTAAAGCACAATGAATTAAATAATGTTATATGCTCCCCTCCTTTATTGTGTTTAGACACAAAGAGACAGTAGTATTTCCTTGATATTTTAGGCATCTGAGAACCATTCATCTGTTCATGTAGTCCAAGAAACTTTAGTTTGTATGCAAAAACAGGCCTTTTGCTTTTGTCAGGATTTATTGGGCATCCTGTGAGAGATTTGTGATAATAGAATAGTGAGGACCATTGGCATAAGGAATCTATCTGACTTGTCAAAGAACAGAGTGTCATCTGTCTAGTGAAACCTTTCGACTGTGTGCATAAACAGCCATACTAAAACATGACCACACAATCACTGCAGATGTGGAGGAAATAGCAAGGAAAGCAGGATTAGGAATGGAACCAGAAGGTGAAAAGTTGAACAGATGAAAAGTTGCACTTATGGATGATCAAGGAAAATTGTTTCTTGAGATGGAATTCACTCCAGATGAAAATGCCATGAGCACTTGGATTCTTTCTAATTGGTCTCTTGAATAATTTTCTTGCTCAGATTTCTGCTCTAATCCATTGTATTTCTTACTGCTAGGAAATGCTTTCTGAGACTCTTAATCTTCATGCTGTGTAACCCTTTGCAAATTGAAGGCTTCTCACATTGTACACTTTATAAACAATGCAATGAAGTTGTTGTTTTAAGTTCCTTGTCACTTTGACTATCTAGTGTCCACTATCTAGATAGTGGCTTCCAGCACCCTTTCCAGTTTCACAACATGCACCCTCCTCACCATACAGAAGTGCTTCATCATATCTTCTTCATCCCAAGCTCACACCATGCAGAGGGAAGGGCATCTAACAAAGGTTCTGTGACCTCCACAGATGAGGTTGGGCCATGTTCTTCATGGTTGTGAGCTCAAGGCTAAGCAGTTCTCAGGTGGAAAGTTCAGGGGAGGCACAGTTCTCCAAAGAGACGAACTAACAGAAGACAAGACCCCTCAGACCAGAGTCTGATCTATTAAAGAAAAAGATATATGACCTAGACCTTAGTTTTAACAATACAATTATATTTCAATCCAATAACAAAGCAGACCTTAATTGAAGATCAGAAAGAAGCACCATTATTTTCTTTTACAAGACAAGTCTTAGTCATTAACAGGGGAGTATGGATAAAGCAAGAAAGTGTCAAACTCGAAGGTGTTGTACAGGAAGAATGTGGTGGTGGCAGACACAGCAGGGATCTTTTTCCAGGGTTTATTTAATTGTTCTCATTTGTGGAGCAGAGAGGGCTTTCTTACAACCCTCAGAAGGGTTCACTTCACTTATGGTTCGCTTCACTTATGGTTCAACCTTCACTTATGGAATAAAGAGAGGTGGCAAAATTCTTCCTAAATTCCTTCTTTATACTGAACAGGTCAGTCTCACACCTGGAAACCTTGACTGATAATGGTGTGACCATCTTCACGCTCCCTTCATAGCTTGATAGAATGTTTCTGCAAGTTAGGCATTTCCATTTCAAATAGATTTCACAAGAGCAAGGAGTAGTTGATCCACATTATCAGAAGTCTATCAGTCAAAGACTCCCTCAATATGAAATCCTGATATAGTCATGCATCTGTCAAATATCTTTCTCAAAGGAGACATACATTGTTCCAAATATGGTGACAAACTGTTCTTCTTCCATTTAAGTTCTTCAGCTTCAAACAAAACCTTGTTCTCTCTTGGCCCAAAGAGATCCTTAGATCAAAGTACAGATAATGCCCCCCTGCAGGCCAGAAGAGACCAGGTTCCTGCTGGCATGAACTTTACTCCTGGCAAGTGCTGGAGAAGTGAATGGGGTGCACTTTGAAAAAGAAAGGGATGGATTCTTATGTTGATCTTATGTGGAATTTCTCATTGTTCTTCTTGGAATTGTCTCACTTATGAGTTAATTGGGTTAATTTGCTGAAAAGCTTGTTAACCATTTCTACCCCCACCTCCAGTTCCAGGCCTTGTGAAATTTGCACAGCTGGCTTTAATAACTGTTAATCATGCTTATCCCCACCCTTGGCTTGTCCTAGAGGCAGGAGTCAAGGGTTTTGGCTTTCCCAGGAGGATGTTTTCTTCAGTAATCAGCAGGTTTGATTCTGCTGCCAAGATCAACCTCAGAGGGTCTCAAAGAATTTCATTAAGGATGTAACAATTAATTCTTTAAGTTCCCAGGAATGCAGTTGGAGCTAGTTAATGGTTAATCACAACAATGAGTTTTAGGGAGTGCAATTCATAGTCTAGGGTAGTTTTTCTGTTGTTAAACCAAGGGAATCCTACTGTATGACAGCTTTGGGCAGTTCTTCCAAGTCAACTTTTAACTCCATGCACCTAAAGTTACATTGTTGCATCAGCAACACCCCAGTGATAAAGAAAAGAACAGAAGTCCTGGAACAGGCTGTAGGATGCTCGGTGCTTCTGGAGAGCAAGGTCTTGTTTTTTTCATTCACAGAGAAGTGCTACAGGGCAGGGAGAGGGGCAACCCTGAACTCCAAAATCTGCCCACTCTAAATAGGTTCTGCCATCCATAGCATCAAGACAAAATGTGTAAGACCTTCAATAGAAACGTACTTTAATACAATTAGTGAACAATACAGAAAAGACATGGAATGTATTTACTAAATCAAGCACCCAAAGTTACCCATTCCTTCTTGGGTAAAAGTCCAGCTAAACAGGATTGGCCCAAAGCAAGGCCTCAAAGCCTGCCACAAGTCTAAGCATCTTTTGGTGGAAACTCATAGAAAAGGGTCAGACAAGTCTGGCAGGAGAAGAGCAAAATCAAAATGAAGGTCAAAGCTGCCATTGTTAACATCCCCACGGGTCTCTCACCCGCATCTGTCCCAACCAGTCCAGGACCAGGAAGCAAGTGCAATTTCTTCACATGTCTCTATATTCCATGTGTCTCCTCCAGGTCTTCTTGTTCTCCATCCTGCTTCCTTCCTAGTCTCCTCTCTAGTTTATTCTCCCTGCTCAGCTCCACCCTCTTCTGGAGTCAGGGAATGTGGAACATCCCCTTTCTGTGGGGACCTTCCTGTTACAAAGAGTGGGTCAAACTGAACACTGGATTATAGGCTTTAGGGAGGGTGAGTATTCACCAACTACCCCCCATGGCTCTAATCTGACTAATAAGGTGTTCCACTGATCAGTTCCTGGTGCACAAAGCACATCAGTATTGCTCCAGGGCAATCAAGCTTCCTGCCTTGTATGCCACACCCACATTACATAACAGCTTGGGTCACTGCCTCACTGAGCAACTGTGGTCACATTGCACTTTAGGTGGACTTGCTGTTTTACCAACCGCCCGACCTCCCTGCTTGCTGCAAAACAATCCTTCTTTCCACTGAGGAAGAATAAACAAAACCCAAAGCAGCATTCAGGAAGCTTGCTTTTAATTTTGTTGCGATAAGAATAATATGATGTTTATCCTATCAACAGAATTTAAATCGCATCACAGCATTGTGGGCAGTAGATACAATGATGAACAGCAGAACATTCTCAAACTCAGAATGCTTGCTTCACTGAAACTTTACACTCAGTGATTAGTAAATTCCCATTCCCCCTCCATTTTGTCCTTAGAAACACCATGCTTCTCTTTGAGTCAGTGAATTTAAGTATTTTAAATCCATCACAAATGTGGAAGCACACAGTATGTGTTTCTCTGTGACCAGCTTATTTCACAGAGTGTGATATCCTTAAGGTTCATCCATGCTATTGTTAGGGGGAAAGGTGGTCCTAAATGGATTATGGGTGTGTGGACTCCAACCCCCACTCTAGACCATCAGTGTTCCAGAACCACAAATCCGATAAGATGATTATCGAAGAGTGGATCACTGGGACCTGAGGGTGGAGTTAAGCAGCCAGGCTGGCTATAAAACCAGAGGTGAGCTTGGGGCCCTTCTTTCTTACTGAGGGGCCAAATCCCTTCCTTCGGAGCCATCTCATTAGACTCGGAGCCAGCTCTCAATGTGCCATTGCTTAGATCTGGTAGAGTATTTGTGGATTTATATCCCTTTCTTTTTCCTTTGGTGTTATTACTATTTTATTCCCCTTTCTTTCATAAAATAAAACGTGCTAATAACTTTTGCCACGTGTACCTGGAGTTGGGACTTTTAAGTCTTCTGAGCGCACGGGTGGAGAACCCAGTGTGGGGAACCCATTTTATATTAGGGTTGCCCTGTAACACTATCACATTATTGCAGAATTTCCTTCTTTCTTTCTGAAGCTGAATTATTTTTCACTGTATGTATATGCCACATTTCTTTCAGATCCAGTGATCTGTTGATGCACATTTAAGCTGTTCCACATCTTGGCTATTGTGAATATGCTACAGTGAGCACTGGAGTGTCAATATCTCTTTGAGAACCTGATTTCAATTTTTTAAAAATAAATATACAGAAAACTATTAATGAGAATAAGAAATGGTGCAGCTCCCATGGAAAACTGTACTGTGGTTTCTCAAAGCATTAAAAGTAGAATTACCATCTGATCCAGCAATCCCATTTCTAGATATTTATGCAAAATAATAATAAGTCACTTGTTTCAGTTACCCCTTTTGCCTTTCAGCCTATAAACAGTCATTATTAGTTGGACTTTGACCCTTCAATTAGAGCCTTTTCCCGTCAATCACCACATCAGCATTTGAGATAAAATCACAGTGGATTTTCTTATATGCTCTAACCTGGTCTGTGGAGGGTCTTTGTAATTTTTTTTTTCCCCACAAGCGATGTCTCTTATGGCAACATATACTCACTGCAAAACACTGTCAAAAACTGTAACAGGTTAAATTTTAGCCTCCTTCCATGCTAACATGAGTCCATCACAGTTTCTTAGATGCTAGAAGAAGACTTAAGACTTCAAGATTCCTAGTTGACTCAAGACTCCAAATACTAAATTAGACTTTCTCCCTGATGGAACTGCAAATGGTATAAATTTCATATTCAAAGGATTCCTCTCGCTCCCAAATTTCTATAGGAAATATAAAAGGTAGGCCTACCTGTCCACAGGGTAGCCCAGGGCCAGGCAAGCCTGAGACAAAAGAAGCAAAATCAAAGTACAAATCAATGTAACAACTGCCATTGCCAGCCTCCCCTGAGGTCTCTCACTCATGTTTCTTCCAGATACCTGTTCACTTCTCAATGCCATAGGTGTCCTTCCTTCCATGTCCCCCAAATCTCTGGTGCAACGACAAAGCCAAGAAGCAAAGGTTTCCTTATTCTTCACATGTCTCTCTGTTCCATGTACCTCCTTCAAATCTTCCAAGTCTGCTCAACTTCTCCTCACCACCCAACTCCACGCTTCATTAGATGGAACAGGGAACCTAAAATCTCCTCTTTTTGTGGAGATCCTCTGTAACACACCTGTCTCATTGAGGAATCCTAAACTTCAGAAACCTAAAGGGTTTGCCAACAAACTTGACAGCCCTTTTCCCTGAGGGGATATGCTTTCTTTATTATAGCAGATTATAAACAAATCTGACCTCTGCTATGGAGCCAACTATCTCTAGGCATCAATGCTGTTTGTATTGGACTGTCAGTCCTTCTGTTATAGGATAGGGAGAGTAGTATCCCAGAACCCCCAAACCTGCTCTCTCTGAATGGGTTTTGTTATTTGTTGTATTAAGATAAACATATACTGAAAAAAAAAAAGATAAACATATACAAATTTTAATGGAAATAAATTTTAATATAATTAGGGTATAATATAGAAAGGATAAAGAATATAGTTATTAAGTTAAGTATTTAAAGTTTTTTTTTTTGAGGGTAAAAGTTTAGTTAAATAAGATTGGTTTAAAGTAAGGTTTAAAAGTTTGCTACATGTTTAAAGGACCTTTCAGTAGAGACTTAGAGAAAAGGGTTAGAAAGAGTTAGATAAATTTGGGAGGAAAAGAGTAAAATTAAAATTAAGATGAAAGTTGTTATTGTTAATTTTTAAGGGTTTTTTAAATTTACATTTGTTTTAATTAGTTTAAGATTAAAAAGCAAGTGCAGTTTCTTCGTGTTTTTTTGCTTTATGTGTCTCCTCCAGGCTTTTTTGTTGTTTTGTTGTTTTTGTTTTTGTTTTTCCTTCTTCTCTCTGTAGGAATTTTTTCCCTCCTCAGCTCTATTTACTTAGGGCTGAACCAGGATTTTGGATTTTTTTTTTTTTTTTTTTGGGGGGACGACCCTGTTACACTTCTACTTGTGAGACTTGGAGGAAAGTGAGAGACCAAGAAATGATGTTTTTGTTTATTTTTAAAATATTATGTATGCATACAAGAACTGGGTACAGGCCAGAGGCGTTGGGGTGAGAGGATCCACCATAGACAAAGTGGGGATCAAAGCAGGCGGATTTACTAAAATACACTGCTGAGGGGAGCAGCAGGCAAGACAGGAGAGGTCTACTGCTCCATGTGGGTTACCTCCCTGGCCAGGGATCAAAGTTGTGCTGCAGTGGCTGCGGATAGCTTCATAGTGCTGAGACTTAACCCCCTGCGCCACCAGAGAGGCCCCCCAAAAAATGATGTTTTAAAACAAGGTCCATTTCATACACGGACATACTCTTCCCAGTACAACCCACTAAGAAATCCCAGTAAGTGAACAAAGAGCTGGCCAATTCAGTGCACCATATAAAAAATCTCTGACAGGTCACATTTGATTCAGAATTCCCTTTGATTAGGCAAAACCTTTGCAATCTGCATCATGGTTCACTTTCTCGAGTCACCTAATCATGTTTCCTCCGTTTCTCTCCTCAGATTCCTAATCTAGAGGAAGTCTAGCATAATCTTTGCTCTGTGGCTGCATTAGGGATGTCGTCCTGTGACACGGAAGTGTTTGTTCCTATCAGAGCCTTCACTATTGCTCTGGGTCTTTGCATTCACATGCAATATTCTGTGTCTATTGCCTCTCTATCTCCCACTTCTGCTTTTCTGAATTCTATCATCTCATCATTTATGTTTCTTCTCTAGGTAATTTGCTCTTGGATTGTAATATATTTTTCACTCTTTTTTAAATTTATTTCTTCTGTTATTACTTTGAAGAGATCAAAACAATATACTTATGATTATCATTTTGCCTGGATATTTGTCCTTGAAGTTCAATGTATTTTTTGTCAAAAACATCTTAATTTTTCTATATTATTTCACATACAGCAGATTTTCTTCAAACAGGAAAAGATAAAATTAATATATAAAATATATATTTTGCTTCCAGTAATAAATATTTTTCAATGTTATTTGCTTCCTACATCTTAGGGGGGCAGAGGGTGCATGTGAGGGTTCATTGTATGGTATAAAATAATTGAATTGACAGATGTTTAATTTCCTCCTTATATTTTTCTGTTTAATCTTGCCCTGTGTCCCCTGAATGTACCAACAGATAGTATCCTTCGGGTCATACTTACTGTTAGGAAGAAGGAGTCCACATTTAAAGGGGTCTGACCTTTCTGAACCCTCCTGCTGCTTCTAAGGCCTGAGGCACTCTGCTTTAAGAATTGTCAGAGTTGCAAGTACAGCAAATATCAAACTGAGAATGTCCATTCACAAAAACACAAAAAACTTATTTTTGTTCACATTCTCTGAATTCTTGTGTTTAAATTACTTATGAAATAGCCTGTAAAGCAAGCCAAAATGTATGTACCACTTAAAATACAGCTACCATTTACTTATAGTTGAAAAAATTTCCTGTGTTCTCAATTCCAAACTGTGGATCTCACTTCTGGTACACTTATTTTGCTATATTTATCTAGATAATACACTGTAGTATACATAATATATATGTATGCATATATATACTGTTTATATATGGAAACTGCAATATACACACACGTACATGTTTTGATGACATACATCAAAACATTGAAACTGTGAATACATATATAATAGTGCTTGAACGAATATCTTGATTCATTTGCCAGTTTCATTGTGACAATGCTTATGTGATAATATTTTGTTAACTTGTCCTACTGAAATAGTGTGATGTCCATAGAAAGCAGAGTTCCTAGGTTCCCTCCCCACTAATTGACAGGTGATGCTGAGCATCCATGAGAAGCTAGAAAGGATTCATAGAGAAGACTAGAAATAGAAGGAGAAGGCCAGGAGGAGGCACGTGGAACAGAGAGGTGTGTAAAGAACAAGCCACGCTTGCTTCTAGGCCTTCGGCCTATGACAGGGACTTGGGAGAACATGAAAGGAAACACTTGAGAGTGAGATATGTGTGCGAGGGACCCTTGGGGAGGCTGACAGGAGCAGCCTTTATCTTAATTTGTAGTTCGGTTTTGCTCTTTTCCTTCCAAACTTGCCTGGCCTCTTCTGCCTCTTTCCTCTAGTTCCCTACTAGAAGGTGCCTTAACTTGTGGCAGGCTTTTGGGCCCCAGTGGCCCTGCTTTGGACCATTCTTGTTTGGCTGGGCACTTGCCCATGAGGAGACAGGTAACTTTGAGAGTTTCATGGCCAGGTTATTTCAACTATATTCTTTCCCTTCTCTCTACTGCACACTAATTCTAGTAAAGTTTTCCATGGAAGATCTTACACACTAAGGGTATGTTTTATTTTTATGTTGCAGATGAAAGAACCTATTTAGTGCACAGGATTGAGGGGCCCTGAAACTACTATTTGCAATGAATAGATTCTATGAGTTCACTTTTATCTCTTCATTTAATTTAAAAAAAAATGCTTTTTCTTATTCCTCTGTACATGGTGGGTGAACAGAGATGTGTTTATTGTCTAAAGTATAAAAAGGATTCTTAATCATATTAATATAAAATAAAAGATGCCTTCCTGCAACATTTTAACTTAGATTATAAAGCATAGCAATATCTTTTATCTTTAAATAACAGCTAAAATGTAAATAATCAAAGTCATCAGCAAAAGAAAATCACTAAGAATAAAGATACTATGACTTATCTGGCTTATATTTCTTGGGTTCTAAGAGTGAAATAAAAATAACTGTAGTCATAAATTATGTATTAAATCTGAAATATTGTTGTCTACAATTTCAATGAATAATGCATCATTTTCAAATCCACACAAAATTGTATATATTCAAAACTTTCACACCATTTGACTCGCATGTATGATCATAGTAAATACTACAAAATTCCATTTTACCTGTATCTTTGAACTGAAATGCTAAATAGAACTGCAAGGGTGTATTGAAATTATCATGATCTTAGAATAATGATAGATTTTCAAAGTCATGTTATAAATTACCATCTCAGGAAAATTCCAAAGAGAGAATCTTGCACAAATAATCAGCAAAATTTAGGTTCAATAAAGAACAATGTGAGAGACTGAAAAAGGAATAAACGTCAAAATGATGGGTAAGTTCCCTAGACACCTACACAATTCCTATTTTTAGCTATTCTAAAAGAGAGAAAAGTTGGCTAATACAAGGTTTCTTTTTCAGGCAGCTTTCATTCCCTAAATTAGCTGGGTCTTCTAAATAAATTCTAAATAAATTATTCCAGGGTCTTCTAAAATAAACTTTAGCATTTTGTTCTTAATGTAGTCCCCTAGGTAATGCAAGTTGGGATGGTCCATACAGAATGTTTTCATTAATTCTTGATAAGGAAGATTTTTAACATGAGGTCTTGGTTACTGCACTTATATATATAATATGACATATTTGGTCTTTATTATAGGAAAGGGTCTCTGTAGTACACTTTTAATTCCATTGCTTATAATAATTGGAGAAGTGCTTATTCAGATGACAAGAGTAAGTCATATTCTTGGAAAGTAAATTAGATTCCCATTTTAATCTCCTGTGTTCCTCTCCTATACTGCCATTCATTTAAGCAAAAAATCTGCCAACATTAGAATTTCTCATCTCACCTTTTAATATCTTTCAATAATTCTTAGGAAAGTAAACATAAAACCCTTAGAATGAAAAAAAAAATGGCTAAGACAGTTTTGAATTCAAGTGTCTACTCCCAGGTGTACAAAACATAAGCCTGGAGATGAAGATTTAGAATAAATTTGAAGTCCTTCCAGACAGAGTTCCTATGCTGGTCTCACACTGGTGCAAGCATTATTTTTCACATTCTCCTTAGTCCACTCTCCAAAAAAAAAAGTGAGCACATTGTCATATATCAGGGATGCACTTCTCTTTACCTTTCTACAGGGTGATATAATGCTCAAAAATCAAGGTTCCCCATGCTCTTGTTTTCTAGTGGATCTGCAATTAGAGTTTACCCTCATTCACTAAGTAATAAAATATAGCTCTCAGTACCCACTGGGATTTTCAGAATACCTGGTCAAACTCTCAGGACCATGAAGTCTCATCCACATCATGCAATCTTTTTATTTATTTATTTTTTAATTAGGAGAGACACAAAGGAAATAACTTTGGTTAAAAATTAACAAAGGAAAAAAAAATTACAGGCGCAAACATCATTTGTGTAGGCTAATTTCTAGTCTAGAATTGACCCCCAATATTGTAAACCTCCTTACTCTTTCTGTATTCTCTTTCTACTGAAGTTGCATACCAACTGTTTGATTGTTGTCACTGTGTAACAGATTACTGGGACACAGTGACTACAGGCATTTTATTTTTTTTTTTTTTGTTTTTTGGAAGGATTGTCTGCTAGGAAATGGAAGCAAAACCTTATTTAGTAAGTACACCACCAGGTGATAGTAAAGACGCTAAGTGCTCACTAAATATTTCTGGGTCCTTTTACATTTGTCAGCATCCCTTGCAGTATTTTTGAAGCCACCTGAATTTGGTGCTAAAGGATGATGAGTGTGTTGCTTTCAGGCTGGGAGAGAGTAAACAAACCAATCTTTCTCCTTACAGGACTTATGGAGGCCAAAAGAATGTGGCCTGAAAATACAGTCACTGTTTTGAATGAAGGTGCTGTGGCATCACCAGTTCTAAACCATTTTTTCTTATGAGAAATAAACTTGTTTTTTGTACCACTCAGCATTCAATGATAGTACATTTATATCTTAAAGAAGTTACTATTAATTGTACTTATAACTCAATGATTAATATAAGCTTTTAGAGCATTGAATATAAAATTAGGCCTCAGCTATATCCACATTCAAGATAAATATAATGTAAACACTATAGCATAATAATATACTTATTTACTAAGGGCATTGTTTTTATATTGTCTGTATTTCCTTTCTAAAGTTATACATATGTACAAAAATTTTTGCTGCATATAAATTTTTTTTTAAATTTTTCAGTTTTTTTTAAGAAAGAAAAATTGTACGGAAAAAATTGTGTAAGGCTTCCCTGGTGGCACAAAGGGGTAAGCACTGCACTAGGAAATATCACAGCCACTGTTCTGAGTTTGATCCCTAGTCAGGGAGGTGACCGACACAGTGCTGCAAACCTCTCCTACCTCGCCCACTGCTCCCCTCAACAGTGTATTTTAGTCCATCTATCTGTTCTATTCCCACTCTGTCTCTGGTGAACTCTCTCACCCCCCACATCTATGGTCTGTACCCTGGTTCTTGTATGCATAAGTAAATAAATCTTTTTAAAAACTGTGTAATCTCCACTTTCTTAAGTTTTACTTTGCTTTAGAACCAGGAACTAACACTAAAAACAGTGAAAAAATAGAAAATCAAAATACATTTCTATGAAAGAGAAGTGTGTTGTACTCAATCCAAATTAAAATACTAAATCAGGGATTGTGATTTAAAATATGCAAGAACATGAGATAAATTTTTCATTTACACTCTTTGGATGATGAGGTAGGACAGTTTTCTAATAGGTGTAGGCTTTATTGATGACTCGTTCCCTGAGAACAGCAGTGATTTTCACACATTTGAGTGATTAATATTTGCACTAAAACTACAGGTTCAATATCACACTCAGTTAATTTTGTGCTCCACAGGATTTTAGATTTACTTTACACCATAGTTTCTTTGATTTATTTTCTATTAATAGCAGTTTATGTCATCAAATTTAATAAAATGGTTTAAGCTATATATGCTCTTCTTCCTGAATATGTGCTTTTGGAAAGATTTATTAAAAGTCATTTCTGTCTGTAAATATATTTTCAAATTTCAGAATGTCATGTAAAGAATTATTTTACTCAAATGCTGCTTCTCTGTAGAGTTTTGCTTGATTGTGTTTCTTTTTTTAAAAAAAATATATCATACTCAGAAGTGGTACCATTTTTCATCTTTACCAATCAATCACTCTTTCATATATAAACTGGGTTCTATGCTGCCTTCCTTTACAAATTTCAAGATGATTATCCTCACCATCATAATTAATTGCTTAATAAAAATACTTACATTGGATTTAATTTCAGTAAGATCAACACTTTACGTATAGTAGATTCAAGGCATTTGCAAATTTGACACTTTCTCCCTTCCTTTGTTACCTCTTTTAAATAGTCTAGAATGAATGATACCCTTGTATACAGTTGATAATGGTGTTTTGAATTTACTTATGCAAACTATGAAGTTGGTACGTATATGCAAAATAATCCTTATTTTGTATATTGGCATGCTATTGTTTTATAATCTAGTTATTAATACATGTTTTACTTTTTATCTCCTTAAGATAGCTTATAAATAGTACTCATGATATATTTTTGTATAATAATAACAAGCTATCTGAGAAAAGTAGAATATGAGGTTTTGGCATATCTTTTTGAGTTAGTGTTTTTCTTTCTTTTTTTTTTTTTTTTTTTTTTTTCAGATAAATCCTGGATATGGAATTGCTGATTCATATGGCAGTTCTTTATTAANTTTAGTGTTTTTTTTTTTTTTTTTTTTTTTTTTTTTTTTTTCAGATAAATCCTGGATATGGAATTGCTGATTCATATGGCAGTTCTTTATTAATAACTATTTTTAATAGCTCTTCTATTTGTTGTCTTCTTTGTTGAACAATTCCAGTGAGATTTGTTTGTTTGTAAGTGAAGAGATTTGCTTCTTGGTTAATAAGCACCAGGAAGGACATTAGGTGAGCTTTACTTAGTTTTTACATTATATTTATGTAAGACTATGTAACATAATTCAAATTGATTTCTGTAATAAAAATCTTAAATCTTTAGATGTTCATAAACATAAACAATATCTTATCACCCATATGTGACTAGGATAATTGATAATTAAATCCAAGGGCTTAAAACTCTATAATAGTCCCTCATAGGTCACATTAACCTTTTGATTTTCATGTATTTACTCACCCACTAAATATTGTCTTACTGTAAAGACATCACATTGGAAGTTTCCCTCTACCACCAAAATGTTGTTTTTATCAATTTATACTAAACATAAAAGCATAAAAATTGTTTGGTATTCTGGGTGATGTGATTGATCTTAATTTAATAATAATAGTGAATATAATAAATCTAATCAGTGCACAATCACTGAATATTAGGAAGACTGACAATAATTTTAAATACAGTGATCACAGTGATGGAAAAACTGGCATTTCATGCACATTCATCCTTTTACTTTGTTTATTTTTTGTTATGACTTTTTCATGGAAGTTCAGAAAAATGAAACTTTTATTATAATCATTTGGCATCCAAAACACAAAAGTTGTTAATTTTCCTAAGGCTATATGCTCTCTTTTAAAGTCATAATCTTTTCATGGTTTTCAATAAAGAAGCATATATATATATTTAATTACTATATGATACTGTGCAATTTGAGAGGGACTGGCTAGGAATGTATGTTTTTTCTAAACCCTACTCCAAAACTTTTCTGAATTCAAAACATGTTTAGCTAAGTGAATTCAGGTAAGATAATTAATCTATTAAATAATTAGAAATAAATACTAACTTTATAAAATATGTTTCAAACACTGATGGATCAATTTTATTTTGTTCTTGATTTTCTATGGATATTTCTAAATTCTATTAAACTAATTTCTAATGCTAACTATTATATTCATTATAAAATTTTTAAAACTGGTTAAGATTTTTAAGACCTGGGCCTCCCTGGTCTTGCTCCAAGATTCTGAAACAGAATATTACCAGTCTCCTAGAAAACACACTTTGCCCTCTTCTAAAAAATAGCCGTCCACCGATCTTGCCATCTATATTAAAGATATATATATTTCAAAATTTTATATTTTTAAAATTTTTATTATGAGTAGTATTTGTGGAACCCATTGTTTGAAAATACATGATTTTCATTGGAAAGTAGTTTGGGATTATCTGTAAAAGCTGAAGATATACACATTCTATAATTATGAAATTTCACTAATTACTTACTGAATATAAATGTACATGTTTTCAATAAAATGTGTATTTTAAAATGATTATGATAAAGTAGTTGTCAGTATTTTTGAAAACCATTTTAAAAATTCTATGTAACATTTGTTTGGAGTATCTAGTTTTGTCTAGATTCAATTACTAAAGTTATGAGGCTTTTTAAAAAATAAATTCTGAAATTAATGAACTTTCAGAAAATAACAGGATAGTGAAATATTTGGGTGAGCTAAAATAAAATTTTAAATGATATCTGTCACAAGAGTTTTGATCAAAGCAAACTCAGAGGATTTAGCAGAGGACTAACCTTTGCACATTGATGTTGGGGAGATAGTACAAGTGCCTCTGCAGTGGATACAAATCTGTAGATCTAAAACCATTGAGGAAATTGTAAAGGACCAAGTTTCCGTGGGCACCCCAAAAGAACAAAGAGCGGACACAGGGCTGCAGTGGTCATGTAGAGCTTTAGTTACGCCAGCATGCTGGGGCCGACCGTTCAACTGTGACACGCAGGTCTGGCTGAGGCGATCAACCCCGAGAGGAAGAAGGGGTGAGCTTTTATAGCCAATTTCCCGCCATTACATAGGTTGCAGCCAATAAGCTGAGAGATCAAAGCCTGCACAATGAGCACAGCAAATAGCTTTAAAGAGAGACATGTTTCAAAAATTTAAACTTACAGGAGATCCATTTTGGGTGAGCTCAGGCTTCTGCCCCGTACCTGGGTGCACATTCTACGCCCTGCCCTTAACTGCCCATGAGAGCCTAAGGTATGGGAGCAGCTGACCTACTAGATAAGGCCTGTAGGTCATTTTTCAAGTTTCAGTCAGCTAAGTTTAGACAAACTCTGATTCTAACAGAAATAAGTCAGAAGAAGAAAGTCAAATGCCAGGACAAATTGGGAAGGACTTAAAAAAAAAAAAAAAAGTAACCATCCAGTCTTCTCCTCTTCTTCTGTTAATTTTTCTTGTTTCATTTTAATTTCAGGTCAGCTAACATAACTGAAGGGGCTAAAGGAGCATTCTTCTCCTCATTACTTCTACAAGTATAACAGGGTAGTCTCAGGAAAAGGGGCGTATATTTAGAACCTCAGAGTTTCATTAATCCTAAACTTACTGAACACTTAAGGTGATATTAAAAGCCTATTTTATTTTTGTTATTTTATGTTTGTATACCCAAACAGGACACATTTCTTGATTAGACAAATTCAGAAAGACAGAAGGTAAATCAAAAAACTGTTTGATACATGTACACAAAATACAAATACTTGTATTTCTCTCTCCCAATTCTACTCTTATAAATGCATGCATCACTATATTAGGCACCAGTCAGCATCAGACTGCATGTCTTAAAGATCATCTGTCTAAAATTACCTTTAACCACAACTAAAGTATAACCAGAACTGGGAAGAGTAACATAGTTATCCTTTTTTATATTATATATTGGAAACATAAAAATTAAAGTAAAAAATCTTATTGTGTCAGAATTATTCAACTATGCACAAAGATGTAGTCCAATTTTAATTTTTCAAGATATTAACACCCACTTTAAAGCACAAAATGGTACCCGATTTCCTAAGTGGACTTTTTTCACCTTTGATAAATATCAAAATGTTCTTGCAAGATAGTATATCAGTCCAGTGTGCCATATTATTAAGCCAAATAATAATACTAAACATTTTATGCTCCCCCACAGTGAGCTACCTGTGCCTAAGAACAGCAGCTTAAATAGATTATGTTCCTAGTGGGCTCAAGTAAAAGAAAACTGTTATCTGCAATTCCTCATTAGAAGACCACCACTGCCTAATCTGATGAAGGAAGGAAATCTGGAGAGGAATGCTGATTGTAAGGTAAAGTACTCAGTATGAGGTAGCATTTCTTTCAAATGTTAGAAGAGGTGCAGACACATTTATTTTCATGTGGACCCATGTAAGAGAATAAGAGCAATGGTGACTCAGCTATTTTTGCCATGAAAGTAGAATTTGTTGTTGCCCTATGTTTTCATCTCATTCTCATTCATCTCATCACATTCTTCTGTTTTTTGTTTTTTTTTTTTTTTTGGTCTCATTCATTTTTATTGAACACTTACTGTGTGTCAGAAACAGCTTTAAGCATGGGGATAAATCTTTGAACAAAGCAGGCAGAAACCCTCCATTATGAAGCTTATTTTTTGTATGGGACACATATACCACCAAGTATGTAACAAACATATTATTTAGGTTAGAGTTACATAGATGCTCTGGGGAAAACTAGCCCAGTGTAAGAGTTTATGTGGAAGGAGATTTGCAATTCAAATCTAGGTGCCAAGGTAGACCTTTTATCCCTCAGAGTAGCATTAGATTTGAAAGAGATCAAGAGCCATAATAATTTATAGGGGAAAAAGTCTTAGGAAGAGGGTAGAGAACAGTCACAGAATGTGTGAAGAGCAGAGATGAAGTCAGTATGGTGGAGTAGAGTAAGGAATCCAGAACAGTAGGGTTTGAAATCAGAGACATAAATGAGGCAGGCAAGATGCTGTGGAGAATGGAAGGCCGCTGTGAAGGCCTTCGATTTCAGGTACAACAAAGTCCTTAGAGGGTGAGCAGAGAAGTGACATTTTCTGATTTATGTTCTAGAATTATTCTGACAGCTATATTGAAAACAGAATAAAGAAGAGGAGTTAAGGTTGGAAGCAGGGAGATCAATGAGGAACATTTAAGAAAATTCAGTCCAGACATACTAGTGGCAAGGAGCAAAACCATAGCGAAAGTGCTGAAAAGCAGTTAAAGTCAGGATATCTTTTTTTTTTTTAATATTTATTTATTTATGCATACAAGCACTGGGGCACAGGCCAGAGGTGTGGGGGGGGTGAGAGGATTCACCACAGAGAGCGGGGAGCAGAACAGGCAGATCAACAGAAGTACACTGCTGAGGGGAGCAGCGGGCACAGCAGGAGAGGTCTGCCGCACCATGTGGGTCCCCACCCTGGCCGGCAGCAGGAATCGAACTCGTGCTGCAGTGGCTACGATTTGCTTCGTAGTGCGTTGCTTAACCCACTGCACCACCAGGGGAGGCCCAGGATATCTTTTAAATTAGGCAAGTTTTCCTGAAAAACTACAATGTAACTTAAGCATGAAGGAATTCAAGAACAGCGACTCTTGCTTTTATTATTTTGTTGTTATTGTCTTTAATCAACATAACAGGTTTGAGGAAGAAAATTATTTATTTAGTTTTTCATATATACAGTTTAGATAGATCAAGTTCAACATAGGCGAGGTCTGGAGTTGAAGAAAACAGTCAGGGGGCCTCCCTGGTGGCACAGTGGGTTAAGCAACACACTATGAAGCAAACTGCAGCCACTACAGCACAGCACTAGTGCAATCCCTACCTCCTGCCAGAGAGGGGACCCACAGGGCATAGCAGACCTCTTCTGCCTTGCTCAATGCTCCCCTCAGCAGTGTGTTTCAGTCAGTCTGCCTGTTCTGCTCCCCACTCTGTCTCTGGTGAATCCTCTCACCTCCCACAACTTCTCTGGCCTGTACCCCAGCTACTTGCATTGCATGCATAAATAAATAAATCTTAAAAAAAAAAAAAAACAGTCAGAACCGGTGATTTAAACTTAGGAGTCTTTCATCATATAAATAGAATGCAGTGATCTAACACTGAGGTATCTAGGACATTAAATTCAGATACCAAAACAAATGTCAAAGGACTGAGCTCAGAGGCATCAGTGTTTACAATTCAGGGAGAAGAAGGTAAAACAGCAGCCATAAAGAATGAGAAGGGGCTGCCAATGACGAGGGGAAACACAAACTGACCTGTCCTGGAAGAAATGGCCAGAAATATGGGAAATTTGAAAGTTTGTTGACAAGTAAGAGTCTCTGAGAATGGATGACTGGAGTTTCCAATGTGGCTTTGATGTTGATCTTGACAAGAGTATTTATGGATAGAGACAAATATCTGATTAGAATGGGCTCATCACAGGAAAAATATAACAAGAATGAAGAAAATAGTATAGAGAAATATTTGAAGAAATTTAGAGGAAAAAAGAAAAACTGGTCATAAAAGGAAGAAACAGTGAAAGAACTTGATTGGCCCCCTCAGATATATTTAAAATTCATGTTTTGTGTTTGTAATTACTTTTATACCACTCTTGACTATTGAAACCTTCAGCACATATTGATTTCTCAAGTATTTGATATCACATAAATGTCCAGACTATTCAAGTATGTATGTGGGTATTACCAACAATTACCTTTTCTCAAAGTGCAATATACTTGAAAAAAAAAAAGTTTTTCACTCCTTCATTTCCCCATTTTTACTCCATACACACCTTTCATTTGTGCTTTCTGCAGCTTGGTTCTTATTAAATACACTGAACTAATCCAAGAGCTGAGAGCCTCTGACTCCTTAATTGGATCTGATCTGGATTCACAAAATGTCATAAAAGTCAAACTTGGCTATTGATGACACTCTTCTGGGGGGTGGCGGAGGGAGAGAGCAAGCAGGCAGGAGTGGAGTAAGGCATAGGGTGAGTATCGGGTTGTTAAAACTATGAAATTCTAACTAGTGAGGCTTTGTGTGATTGTTAGAATATATATCAGAGTAGTCTTAACAAATATGCACTTACTATTCATGTTACCGATAAATTCAACCACCTAAAAATATTATCTACCTCCTTATAAGACCTAACTATCATTTATAAAATATATGGAGATAACCAATAAAGATTTACTCTTTTACACATTCTGAATATTGTGCTATTGCTGTATCTCACACATTCCAAAAATATACAGAACATTAATCTCTGTGGTAGTCTAATTGTTGAGAGTGTCACATATAACATGATTCATACATTTGTGTGTATTAATAACTTCTACTTTATTTGCATGACCTTTCACTCAAGAAGGAAGGATGATGAAAAATGAGCACAATGCCAAAATATTCCAGATTACACACTCACAAATTTACTTGTGCACACATGCATATATATAAGCACTTGCATATTTATTTTTAGCCAAATTTTCCATCATTGTGGAGGAGAATTCTTCATTTTTTTCCCTTACAACTATTCTCTAATATTTTAAAAAAATTTTTAAAGGAGACTCAATGCCACAAAGAAGTCACAATTCATTATGTATTTTTCAGGTTTCAGTTAGTAATCCACTTTAATATGCATTAGGCTGTCAGTTTTAATCTTTACCCCTCCAGATGTGGAGAAATAAAAATAGCTGAAAATGAAATATTGCAAATTGAAATTTCAGTTGATTTAATTTTTTCCCTTTTGAATGGATTTTGACAAGAGTCTGAGTTTAAAACAATATTATAGAACTATTAAATAATTAACAGTTATTAAAAATAAAATAAATGCAATGTTTTTAAACATCTAAAAAATGAACATATTTGACAAAAACACTGTTATTTTAAACTTGCCAGACGTGTGATTGTTATTTTAGTCCTCTGGGCTTACAGTGAGTAAACAAACAACAGTTATGTTCAATGCAAACTAGGTCTTGTCTCAGTACATATGAATTAATGTCTACAATATTCCAAAAATGATTTGATAAAAGGAAAAAGTAGAAATGAAGACTTGACTTTATTGGTCCTTGCCATTATTGTAGCTTATAGGACATTCTGCCTTATTGAGATTCAAGAGTTTTGAATTAACATTTTCCTTCACTTTTCAACTTTCTTGCTCCTGCCAGTCACTGAATTCCTGACTTAGGTCTCTAAATGCAGATAAAAATGTTACATATTGTCAACTCTTGATAAGTACCTGACACTCAGCTGTTATTGCATGTTTAATTTTGCATATCTCTATGTATATATGTATGTACAACAAATGAAGAGTAACTAAAATTTTTATTTGAATATTGTGAACAAGCAAGCAATTTCATGTTTTTCTCAGTCTAGATTCTTCAAATGGTCTATCAAAATGGATAATGGTGACATAAACATGTTTTGTGTGAAAAATTAATAAAAGGGACTGAGCAAGAGACCACCTGCTCAAATAGAAATACAAAAGTAAAATTATTGTTCAGTTGCTATTTTTAATTCCATTAGGCACATATTTATTTTAAAATTGGTGTTTCAAGTTTAGTATATAATATAGCATCTATTTCAATTATAATAGAATTCTGTATTAGCACTTCTTATAGTAATTTTATGTTAACCCATGATCCCATTGATGATATTATTTCCTCAAATTATTAGGCTAATTTGCTAAAGAATCATAAGCATTACTTTAGGTTAATTAATTAAGTTATACTAAAAATTTTTAAAGACTCCTGTGAATAGCCAACCATATTTTCAAATTAGAACCTTAATTAAAATGTTATGGTCTAGTAATTACAGACTCATTAGTTAAATCCCCCATAGTCTTCTATAATTGTTTTGAAGTTATTGTATTTATTTATATACTTTTTATCTCCCTCTTTTGTCCTCCATTATTCATATAGGAAAAAATAAAAACACTATGCATACACTGAATCACTGCTATGCTGAACAGTGTTCATTATTTTTCTTTCTCCTTTAGACGGAACACTTTCAGCAACAGAATAACTCTGAGTAATTAAAAAAAAATACCAGCTAATTATTTGGATAAGGTCCTTCACTCCCTCTCCATTTCTCTCTTAACTGTTTGGTTTGGGTTATTAGTAAGTAGTGATGCTTGCCTGTAAAGAAGTTCAACAGGATAAAAGTTAAATTGCTCAGTGGATTACTTGAACACCTGTTGAATCTTCAAAGTTATCACTCACATAGCCATATGTTTATCCATTGAATCGATCCACTGGATTGAGTCTTTAATTTGTAAACAAATATCCACAATCAAATAAAAAAATAAAAGCATCATCTTTCCATTATATTACAAATTATCTTGGCCCTTAAACTTTGAAAGTGAGTTTGACTAGTGACATTGCCTAAAACATTAAAAATATCAATATTCACAGGAAATGACTTTAAATCATATATTCTAAACACATATTCTAAATAGTCAAAATTTGAAATTCATAAAGCAAAGTATCTTTGGTAAATCTGAGCTGTTCTGTGGATAATAAAAACCATTGACGATTTCAGTAGACATTTTTTTCCTTATATTTTCTGGATGCAGAACCTTTCCCATGTGGAAACAATGAAAGGAAATGTAAATATAAAGCTGTAAAATCCAGAGTCTAAGTCTTAGTTAAAAGATAAACAAGAATAAAACTGAATCCGTAGGGAGATATCACAAAAAAAAAAAAAAAGAGCACCTGTCTCAGTGACTTAGGTGGAAAGTAGGGGAAAACAAAATAGAAACTGTACAACCACAAACCACCTGTATTTTTCTACCCAAATATAAAATAATCTGAGATCCAAGAATTCTGGAGGCCAGGAGTTATTTTAAAACATTCTTTAGTTCTTAGGAAGCCATTTCCTATTAAAGCAAATAACCTCCTCTCCAAAAGACTTTATTCTTTCAAAAACTGCCATAGGAACTGTTTGATCACTCAAGGTCACACACACAAAAATCACAACATGCATGGGGAGGCAAGTTGGATCCTCATGGTGTGCTGGCAGAAACAATAATCAGAAAAATAGTTATGGGATCATGAGCTACAAAATATGTACACATACACAAGAACATGGTCAAGAAACTTACAAATGCCTCAAAATTAGTTACCTGGACAAACGTTTATAGCAGCAAAAATAAAATTGGAAGTATGGGCAGGGCTGGATGCAGTAATGAATTACAATCAGGCTTTTTCCTTTCCTGCCAATCATGGGTCTCCTCTCCCAGACCTTTAGTCCTATCCTATTTCATTTGCTCCCTGCTGTAATTTCAAGAAAGGATTGCTACAGGGAAACCTTAATAATTGTGCATACTGTGTCAATTTTTGTTTCATTATGATTCACATACCATAGTGAAAACTGCTTTCTAAGTCTAATAACTGATTGTTTAGTTCAGGAAAGCAAATGGTTCCGACTAATAGAATCAAATATTTGAATGAATACTAAGTGTGATAATGTATTAAAGAGTTTGGTTTCAAGCAGTATTATCAAAGGTATTATCAGAAAGGGGTCTATGTTTTATCATCACAATCTGTCTTTTTGAAAAGAGCGGACAGAACAAAGTTGTAGTGAAGTGTGAGTAATGAGGAAAATCATCCGATATATATCCTGCTACAGCATGCCCAGGAATACATTCTTGGGAAATAGGGAATACATTTTAGGGAATACTCTCAAGAAAACAATTTAGCCATCAAGCAGAAAGAATTACAGGATCATATGTGTTTGGACACGTTAAAGGTTAGCTGTTCCATTTGTGAGACCTTTTAAATTTCTAAACTCAGTAAACAATATATGTACACTTGACATTCTCTTTTTCCTAGCTATTAGTAAGAAAACTTAGATTATTCCCAAGGCATTATTTTTCTATTGTATTTATGTTTTCATTTAATCTTTTAAAGCATTTTATTGGAAATAATTATCAGATGATTATTAAATTTCTCCTTGGGAATTTATTTTTCATATGCATCATACATATGTATATATGTATTACTTAAGTACATAAATATATGTGTACTTTCTATATGCATTTCTTTAATATAGTGGTCTTTGTTTCTTCAAAAATATATTTATGTTACTTCATTTTTTGTATGTATTTTTTCTTTTATGTACAGTTGTGTGTCGTTTGGCTATGAGGTATTTGTGTGGCTTTTAAGTATATAGTTGCATGCTGGTTTATATATGCATATATAGCATTAGAAATAATTTGGCATGTTTGTGCATACACACAAGTATGTAATGCATAACTGTGAATCCGGTATATTTGTCTACAAATGTACATTGTTATATATGTAAGTTTGAAAATAAACATTTGTGTATGTGTACACTGGCGTATATAAGAATGTGAGTTTATAAATAGGTGGTGTGTGTGCCATTGTCTATTTGTGTTGTATTTGTCCTTGTTTTCAATTCTATGCTTCTACTTAATTTGATTCATGGTATTCTTCGGTAATGAGCACATATCTCAGCTTTTAATTTGGCAACTTTGCTTTTACACAATATTTAAAAGTTTTATAGCAGATGTGTCCTTCCTTATGAAGGCTAGTTTTATTTTCTGAGAAGAAACTAGTCTTTTTAATCTTTTTGAAGATATGAATCACAGTTTTCTATGTTCCTGTCCTGCTCTGAACAATAAATCCAGTTCAAAGAAAGTTATTTCTTTAATCCTTTAGGGTAACCCTCTTATATATCTTTCAATAGACTATTCTTTTTTTTTTTTTTTTTGCCAGTTTCCCTGCTTTAGCTTTTTGCTTGTGATGTGCTTTTCTCTACTATGGGAAATCATCATGAAATAGTTTGATTTTTCCCCCTCTTCAATGGTCTCTTTCAAACCTTCTCAATTCACTGATATTAGAGTATTATTCTATCCCTAAGAAAGTTTCCTTCCAGCTATAATGCTGTACTATTTAAAACAGCATGTTTATATCAAGGTTCTTTTTTTTTTCTAATTCAAGTGTCATATAATCTTACAAATGATTCAAATGTTCTAGAGAAGATAAGGAATTAATTTCTTTAAGTCAGAAGGAAAAGAAAAATACAGATGGTTTCACTTATAGGAGGAATATAGGGCAACAACAATAAAAATAACCAAAGTTGGGGGGAAAACAAAACAAAAATATACAGACAACTCCAAATCAGAGATATCCTACAGGGAGGAGAAAGGGATTGGGTTCAAGACAGGATGGGAAGAGGCCAAGGGATTATGGTGATGGTGCACGGGTGAACTGGTGGTGGAAATTCTAAGAGGACTATACCCAGAAAAGAAAGCAAATATTGTAAAAAACATTTAAGAAAATTTTAAAAATTTAAAAAAAGAAAATTAATTTCTTCATATTTCTAGAGAGAGAATCAAGTCTATGATTCATGTAATAACAATAATCTTATGTCATATTTATGAAAAACATTACTTGTTTAATTCTGGTACAGAGTATCACATAATGTCCATACTTGAGTTATGAATGGCTTTTTATATTGCTCTTAGTCACTGCCTTTATTTTACTTCCTGAGACTCTCCTTTTCTTCCTGGAACATTATGTAGATCCTTAACACATTTCTATATACTTGTCTTCTGTTTTCTATCAACAACATTACCGTTTGCTTCTATGTCCTAGAAAACTGAGAAGTACAATAATTAAGTCAGTGAAAGAGTTTATATGTATCAAATAATGAGCACCAGGACTGTTTTGAAAATCTCTGCAAAGGGAAACATTTAACAAAACCTCATGTAATAATATGTTTTAGAAACTAAAAGTGGCATCAAGTTTAGGAATATTTAAAATATCAAAGATGTTTAAGTATACCCGTCAGTACTTAACTGACCCAAGAAGAAACACAAAATTGTGGAAAATAAGAGGTTTGGGTAGTTGATCATTTATAGAACTAAAATCATTCAGGGGGCATTTACATAGAGGCTAAAGTCGCATTCAGTACAAATAAATAGACTAAGTTCAATTTTCATTTTCTTTGTTACTTACATAAAAAATGACTTTACATTTCCTCTAAACTTCCAATACTCCCTAACAATTTTAAAGCACAATAATTGTCCCAGAAACATTTTATAATACAAGGAATTTGGTATGTGATCTTGAATTTCTCAGTTAGTTAATATTTTTAAACGATCCATATGGAAGTGCAAAATATTCTACCAAAGTCTTTGAATAGAGTGGCAATTAATTGAACATCTGTATTACTGGCAATAGCAGCAGCTATTTTTAATTGCCATAATGGGAGATTTGCCCCTGACATCAAGTGCTAAATATTTGACAATGTATAGTATAGACCACTAGAGAAGAATAATGACATTCCACAATTAATGTTGAAGTTTACAAAGTTTGGTCTATTGGTGATTTAAAAATACAGAATAGACAGAAACAGAGAATGGGGAGAGTAGGGAAAGAGGAAAGGAGGAAGAAGAAGAGAGGCAGGAAGGGAGAGAAGGAAGAAGGAGAGGGCAGAAAAGTGAAGGGAAGTGACAATAGAAGAATGAGGAAGCTGGGAGATATGTCATTGTTATATCCAGGGAACAATCAAAAGCATTTCAGTTTGACTTCCATCTTTTTCTTACTTACTATCTCTATAATTGCAATCCATTTATATCCAGAGGAGGCACACTATATGATTAAGTTCAGATATTTCAAATTTAAAAAGAGTGATTGCATAGTTTCCTATACTATCAAAATCTCAAAGCATGAGTAAAACACACCAGAAGACCTACTACAATTATATTAAAATTACAGAAATATACAAAAAGAAATCCTAGCAGTAACTATAAGTGAAGCAAAATGTTCAATTTTGTTCATAATATATCAGTGGAAGGACCACACTGGCATATATAAGAACATCTTGATTTGGGAATATTCTGCAATTTGATGGATATTAATTTACTGTAAGATTTTATCTGGAGCAACTGCTGTGTAGTTAATTTTAACTATAAAACAACCAAAACAATTGTATGAAAATTTTTCTGAGATTATTTAAGATTTCCATTGAAGAAACTATTGATTTGAGGTAATTTCTGCTTCTTAGCAATGCAAATTGCTATAAGTATTTCAAATAAATTTAGAATCTAAGTTCAAAGTATTCTCTATTATATTAAAATGATTAGGAATAAATTGAACACTTTAAGTTATTTCTAAATTGACTTTTATTAAGTTATAAGTCTAAAGTTGTGTTTTGTTTTTTTAGTTTCATGATATATATGTATGTGTAGCTTTTTTCCCCTTTCCTTATATTTTCTTAAAAATTGACAATTTAAGTCCACTGTTTGCCTTTTTATTTAAGTCTAAGGGCTAATACAGGTGACTAAGTTAAAGTCTTGGAAATGATTCCAATTAATTGATTAATTGATTTCCAATATGAATATCAAATGATATATGGATCTTACTTGCTAGAGAAAATAAGCAAGCCATTTCACAAATTTAATATCAATAGATCTACCAAATAATATCTTATTTTATTTATCAGTGAAAAAATTGGCTTATCATAATGGAAAAGCTATATAAAACATGCATGTGCCAGGTCTTAGTATAATCCTTTTTGGTTTCCTCTATCTTGTCACAAAGATAAGATTTTATTTTATAGTTTATGCCTGAGTAAGTAGTATTCTACTGTGTCTATGTATCACTTCTTAAATCTTCTTTTTCTATTTGTCTATTATTGGGCACTTAGGTTTTTCCCATTCCTTGACTATTGTAAATAGTGCTGCAGTGAACATGAAAGTGTGTATATCTCTTAGAATTAGTGTTTTTATATTCTTTATAGAGATCCAAAGGGTGGAATTGCTGAATAATTTTGCAGATGTGTGCAACTCCCAGTGTTTAGGACTGGTTTGAAAAACATACTTTATACCCACTGCTTTTTATTTTTATTGAATTCTTAATATTTTCAGGAACTTCCATACTGTTTTGAATAGGAAGTGGAGCTGACTACATTTCTACCAGAGCATATGAGGTTTCCATTTTCTCCACATTCTCAACAAAATTTGCTTTATTTGGTGGACCATTCTCTTAGGTGTGCAATGGTATTTTGTTGTGCTTTTGATTTACATTCCCTTTATAATTAGTGATGATGAGCAATTTTTTATTGCCTGTTGACTCTGTCTTTTTGAGAGAAGTGTTTATTTAGCATTTTTTATATGATTATTACATCTTCTTTTTGTTAAGTTGTATGGGTTCATTCTAGATGTTGTATAGTGTTTGTATGTCAGATGTATAATATGAAAATATTTTCTCTTATATGGTTAGGTGTTTTTTTTTTTTTTCACTTAATGCCATTTTGTTTCATTGCGCAGAAGCTTTTTAGTTTAATATAGTTCCATTTGTTTGTTATTCCTTCAGTTTTTATCGCTGTTAAAATTCAGTTCCCAAAGACATCCATACAGTCAATATAATGGAACATTTTGCCAAAGGTCTTCTTCAGTGTATTATATTTTATTGTTTCAGGTCTTATAAACAAGTGTTTTACCCATTTTAAGTTAGCAATAATGACTTCTTTAGCTGTTTTGCTGAGTTTGTGGTAGTGAATAGAGTGCATGCAACTGTTTATTTAAAGATTAGACAACTTCAGTCACTATGATCCAAATGAAGTAAAAATAAAAGTGTATTTATGTGTGTGCTAATATCATGAATTAGATTACAAATGATATGCCCTGTTTTAGTAAGAAAAATGGACTTTGATTCAATTAATTAAGCTTCAGTAGTGGTAACATTTTTCTCATGTTAATTGGAGTAAAAAATCCATCCTGTAGTGTGCTTTGAAGTTTAAATGAAATAATTTGCCTTAGTACCTAATATAGCAGCACTAATATGTCCCACTTTTTCCAACATAAGGTCATTGTCTGTAATTAGTAATTAGCTTGACTCTTTTAATATCTATTTCTATTTATACATATATACATACATATATGTTGTCCCATATATCTCTATATTTGTTGAGAAAGTCAAGTTAATGATAAAAATGTATATGTAATTAATTAACTGTCAGTTTTATTGCAAACCAAACTGTAAGAAAACTGTGATCCTTAGTTAATGTATGTATGGTTGATTGGAGGCACAGGGCATTCACAAATGAATTGATATTTCCAGGCATTAATTAATGAGCTACAGGTCAATGCCACATAATTTCTCAAGGTTTTTTGGGGTTGATGCTATTCAATGCCCCACTGGGAATTATTTATGCACTTTATTCATAGGAACAGTGCAACAGTGCCAGAGTAGTCTCTGATATTTGTCATCATTTAATGTTTTCCTTTATTATGATAGTAATTAATAGTCACTAACTTCAATTCCTGGAAGCATAAGAAATTCAAGTTAGAAGAGTGCTTTGAGGTCAACTCATCAAATTAATTCATTTTACCAATAAAGAAAATAAAATTCTTTTAATATCAAAATAGCTGAGAACTAGGGCAAAGACTTTTAAGACTGTCTGTACCACGTACATTACTCTACGTCTATCATTCTCCATTTCTTTCACTTCTCAGCTTTCATCTTCATTAGTCGTGTTATTGTTGTTGTTGGTGGTGGTGTTCCCTCCTTCCATTTTCTTCAGAACTTTTGTAGTCTGTTTTCCAAATATTGAGTAGCCCAAGGTTTCAATTTTTTTTCTTGAAGATACACTATTTTTGTATTTCTCAACACATGCTATGGTTAGTAGAAATCACAGAGAGATGCAACAGAGAAAATATCCTGCATATCTGTTAACAGTAACTTGATTAACTATGAGCCCAAGATACAGTTAATTACTATAAATACACAACAGATATAAACAAATCTTAAGGGGAATGCTAGTTACCTGTTTTTGGTAGTTTGGATATTACCAGATTGGTATTTAAATCATTTTGTACATTTACATAGAAAAACTTAGAGGGCCTCCCTGGTAGTGCAAAGAGTTGAGCACCACAAGGGGTTGAGCACCACACTGTGGGGCTGCCGCAGCCACTGCAGTTCGAGTTGATCCCTGGCCAGGGAGGGGACCCACATGGTCAGGGATGGGAGTCACATGGTGTAGCAGACCTCTCCTACCTCACCCACTGCTCCCCTCAGCAGTGTATTTCAGTGGATCTGCCTGTTCTGTTCCCCACTCTGTCTCTGGTGTATCCTCTCACACCCCTATGCCTCTGGCCTATACTCCATCTCTTGTATGCAAAATAAATAAAATCTTTACAAAAAAACCTTGGATTTTTATACTAAATTTAAGATTTTATTTAAAAAATGTCAATTATAAATTAAGATATAACATAATTATAAACATATTATTGAAACAATGTTGAAGTGAGAACAGCATTTAAATATGTACATATTTTTATATCTTTCAGTATAAATATATGTACATAATATTACTATTATATTCTACTTTTACGAACCTTCACATAAAATTGGTAGATTAAATAAAATCCACAGAATAATTTTATCTAGAATCTAGCCTATAATAGTACAGAATACATATATAAATAATAACTATGATTTCCTATAATTAATATGACCTATAGAAAACTATTTTTTCCCTTTATATTTGGATGGAAGATCTGTGGTATAGGCCAGAGGTGCTGGAGTTGAGAAGATTCACCTGACTGAGGAACAGGACAGGCGGATTGACTGAAATACACTTCTAAGGGGAGCATCATCAGGACAGGAGAGGTCTGCTAATATACATGTGGGTCAGCGCCCTTGCTGTGGATCAAACTCGGACCATATCGATTCTAGTGTGAGGTCTTAACTCCTACACCATGGTGGAAGCCCCAGAAATTTACTTTTAAGCTCCAGTTTCCTTAGTTGTGAAGTAAGGAGTCTGCCATCTATTATAAATTCTATTCCATCTCTAATGTCTTTATTTATAAGCCATATAAATGATTAAAAGTAATTAGTGACAATGAGTGTTTAGCTTATATATTGTGAACACTATATTTCAGTTCTAGTTTAAGAACCATTTTTATAAAAATCTTTCTGTTACTTCTGATCCTTATTTTCCTTTCTTTCTCCAATTTTATTATCTATTTTGCTCTCCTTTGCTACCAACATCTGGCAGTTGTAATGTTGCTATGTAGTTATGGTCTGACCTCCAGTCAGTAACTGTTGCTCTCAGCATCCATTGTTATCTCTATATGGTAGGAAATTGACAATTTAATTTATCTAAATGTTGACTTCATTATATGTTGATAGAGGCCTATCACTACCTCCATAATAGCAATAAATCAACAAGTAAATGATATTACTGAGTGATATGCCATTCAGTAAAAATCATGTCCATCATATGTTACGAGGTATCCTCTGCCTCTTTCTTGTAGTTACACAGTTATTTTACATAGAGAAACTGTTTTATGATGTGTGTTGAGGTAAAAGAATTTTTTTTTTTTACAAAGAGTTACTGAAATATAGTGTATAGCAGTTTGGAATAAAAAAGATACTTATAGGAACTAATTATCAGCTAAATCAAGTGCATGCCTAAGCATGATTTGTTTTTTTCATTAAATGGGTCCAATTTGATTATTTGGCTACATACTTTTTAGTTTAAAACTATATATTCCAAGTCTATATATATCATACTATATACTTATCAGCCTTTTAACTATAATTCACTGAAACAAAATCAAATTGTTATTTTATTTACTATTTAATAATTTATATATGTGGAACTAAAAACAGAGTAGGTATAAAATTTGATTGACAAGAGGACATTAATATTTTGTGTGTTCCAGTCCATCAATGTATGTCAGTTCTTATGAAATATCTATATTAATTAAGAACAATAAAAACAAATGACTCAGTATTGTAAATCAAAATAAGTGTTTTTCCTCTCTTCTCACTAATGATGTATGATGCTGCTGAAGGAAACCCATTTATTAAACTTTTACTTTAGTTTTGACTTTAAAAGGAGTCTGTAATTCAATTTCTCAGAGTTGTGTTACTACAGCTATTTGCATCATTTAAAAAATACTGTCATGCCAGACCCAGCTATTTATCACTTTGCATGTGGAAATGAAAGCAGAACTAGTATTTTTGTAGCAGGAGACTCAAATTGAACATATTACCATTCTTACATCCAGATAGATTAGCTGGATGAAGGCAAATGACTTTTTTGAAACCATCTTCATCCTCAAGTGCTATAAATGCCTTTGTAAAATACACAGATTATTTTCTACATTGTCATGCATACTGGTTTAAAAATAGGAAGTATAGAAAATGGAAAAAAAGTCACAGATAAAAACAGATGGGGAGTACATTAGGAGAATCTTTTTTTTTAAAGATGTATTCATTTATGCATACAGGAGCTGGGGTACAGGCCAGAAGTGCAGGGGGTGAGAGGATCCACCAGAGACAGAGTGGGGAACAGAACCGGCTGACTGAAACACACTGCTGAGGGGAGCAGCGGGCACAGCAGGAGAGGTCTGCTATGCCATGTGGGTCCCCTCCCTGGCCAGCAGCAGGGCTCGAACTTGTGCTGCAGTGGCTGTGGTTTGCTTCATAGTGTGTTGCTTAACCCACTGTGCCACTAGGGAGGGCCCACATTAGAAGAGTCTTATTCTTTGAACTCATAGGCCTTTCCTTCTGTTGGATTAATGCTATTCAGTTGAATTCTTAATTCTTAATTGTGTTTAAGTATTAAGATATCAAGAGAAGACACTTGTTTGGCTCACTACCAAGTTTTTTGTTTTGTTTTTAAGAAATGAAAAAAGTCTTCTATCAATCCTATTGCTATTAAAGAGGTCTAACCTTGATCCATTAGCACCAATGGATTTATTAAGTGTCTAATAACTACTCTAAAAGTACCTGTAATACAATATTAAGAATGCATGCACACACACATTCACAAACACACAGACACACGCACAGTCATCATCTTTCTCTGAAATTGACTGTCAAGTTAAGGGCAGGATGTAGAAATGAAAAGCAATCACTAGACAGAAAGAGGAGAATTACACATGTTGTATCCAAGATACTGTGTATAACAATAAATAAATAAAATAAAAGGTGGGGGTTGTTATGTGAGAAGAAGCAAATTATTTTTAAAAATAATTGTCAGGAAACTCTCACTGGTTTTGAAGTAATAGCCTGGTGTCTGTAAACAGAGCTCTCAAAGCAAAATTTCTATTTTAGAAAAATGAAAGGACCTCTACAGAACTCCTGGAAAATTTAAGAAATGGCAAGATCCATAAGAATAGAGCAGCTTGACTGAAAGTATGAAAATGGTAAAACTAGATGGGGCAAATTATGTAGTGCCTCATAACAATGACTGAATGAGTTGAACTGGAAATTGGGGCAGGCAGAACAGAAAAATTTTAAAACTATATTTCTTAAAAATTGGGACCAAGAGTATTATTAAGAAGAACAATAACAAGGTCATTATGTTATCTATCAGGCGACAAATGATGGAGAACCAAGTCATAGTGGTAGTGTGAAGAGAGAAATGGGATCGGAAAAGGTTAGAGTCTGGAGCATAAGTGATGAGTAGGAAGTCTTGGCATCACGTGGCAACCTCCAGCAACAAATATCATGCACATGATCTGTGGCAGAAAACTAGAATGAACTTTGAGTGAGCAGGAAATGAAACCAGATGCTTGCAAATGAAATTTGAATTTGATCCTTGCAATATTGCTGAAGCAGTTTGGAGAGATTCACAGATGCAATTTCCTAAAACACAACAAAAACTTTGTTATTGGCAATAGTCTTAAAAGCTAATTGTGTTCTATTTTATTTGTAGTGAAGAGAAAGGATTAAACCATTACTATTTAGGAGCAAATTTTGACCTCCTCCAAGCTGTTTGGTAAGGGTAAGTCCCCAAAATAAGTTGAATAGACTCAAATTCTGATTTTGAAGGTAAAGTTTAGAAATTTTAGGAATTTGGAAGATTTGTTATTTTATCATATTTTATAATATTTTCTGAAATTATTCAAAAATTAAATAAGTAAAGAATTCACTGATTTTCATTGACTATAAGTGATCAGTTTGCTCTTAGTTATATAATTTAGTTTCTTTCATTTAATTAATATTTCTGAAGTTATTTCATGTGGAAGTACTAAATAAATCATTAATAAAGATGTTCTTGTAAACTAAAAAACATCAAAATGAAATACATTTGCATAATATTTAATCAGTTGAAAAACAAATTGTTAATAATTGGGATATAAGTTAAAATAAATTACATACTATGTTAAATATTACAATACAACTCATTTGAAGTGATCCATTTGCTAAATTATACATATTTTAATAAAACATTACTTAAAATTTTAACATGTTTATTACTCATTTTAAACACTCTTAGAATTTGCTAAAAACATTACAATAAAGCCTAAACATTCCTTATTTTAATATGAACTTGAATCAATACAATAATAATTTTAGAAAAAAATAAGTATTTTTATTTAAATTTTTTGAAATTTTAATTCATTATTATATTAATTAATTCTGTCACTCATACTATTTTTGATGATGTATCTAGTTAGAATTTATGATTTTAGACTAGGCTATTGCCATTACATAAAACTATATCATGTAAAACAAATATTACTGTCAAAATAGTCAATTTTATATATATCTATATTTCCTGAATATATTTCCTGACTGAAAATGATATGGGAATATGAGAAGTGACTTAAATATCACAGAATTTTTATCTTAACTAAATAGAAGTATGGTACAGTATTAAGTCTCAATAAAAAAAGTAATTATTGAAATTAGACTTTTAGAGGTGAGTATATACAGGTCTTTGTGTATGTCTGTGTATATGACGCTAATGTATAATGTTTTAAACTGATGTCATTTCAATTAAAAAACCTAACTTTTTTATTTTCTTACAAAACATCCAATATAAAACCCACATGTAAATTGGTGTGTGTGTATGCATTTTCTTTAATTTAATCTCATAATTACAGGCTTGTAGAATCACTGCTTCAGGTAATTATTTTCTTTTTACAAAACACTCATCTATTAATGTTAACAGGTTTTTTTTAGTAAATTCATGGAAATTTTTAGGATATTTTCATATCAAGTGATGGTTGAAACTTTCTTTGTGTGGATGTATTTATTCATCAATTGTGAAAATTGAAAGGATTTATCAAACAAGTAAAACCAGAATCCTTTTAATTAAGTGCAGTCACTATTTATTTGTCAGCTTAAGCTGAAAGCTACATGATCAATCAGACTTAAGTGTAACCCTCAGATTCTGCTTTGTTTCATTTTAAAATCTCTAAGCTATTAGTTATCTTGCATACTAGACACCATATGAATGTAAAATAATATGTAGTAATGGCTTTTATTTAGTCCTTTAACTCGAAGTATCACCAGCTGATGTGAATTGCCCATCGGTAGGTAACCTGGCAAAAAAAAAGTAATATTCCAGTCAACTTGCCCTTTTAGTAATTTATTGTACTTATATTTATTAAAAAAATACAGTCCATTAAAAATTTATTAAAGTCCTTTTATGCAAGAATATAGATTTCTAAATTCTTCCTATTTTTCTATGACCTCAGCATCTACATAAACAAATCCTCCCAATGACTTTTTATAAATATTATTTTGGTCTTCTCATCTTCAAATTTTAGAAATAATACTGAAAGAAAAATAATATCTACAGATTCCAACATACTATTCATTCGCATAGTACGAAGATGTGAGGCTGTAAAGAATTATACAGGGAATGTCAGAAGCAGAGAATATCAATCTTTATATATTTATATATAAAAGCATATAAATATATTAAAATATTAAAAATATACTTTAGTGGATATAGTTTGCTGTATTCAAATTAATTATGGGTATAAACAAATATCAAGTGAAGAGATTAGATGGATGTGTACACAAAAGTCGAAAATACAAAGTACAATCACTTATTTAACTGTACAAAAGAATCAGTTGACAGAGTAGAATGTTTCAGATGTTGAAAGCCAAGAGATAAATTTAGTTATTAATATCATTTACAGTTTCTTTGGCATAAAAGCTAAAATATATATTTTCAGTTTTTTACTTATTTTTTTAAATAAATTTCCCCAGTTCCCTGTTATCTAGTTTTCCTTGAAAATGTGTGCTTTTTACATAAGATTTCTATTCTGTTAGGGTATAGTGTAGAGAAATATTTTAAGCACTGAATAATCAGGTTGAATTTGTTAGCAGAGTAACAAAATTTTTTGAATGACACTAAAAATATGTTGAATTTATTTTAAAATATGTTGTGACTGATGATCTAGAAATTCCTGAATTAATTTACTAAGCCCACTGGATCTAATTCTGAATTTAACAGAAATTCTGAAGAAGAGATATAAAGATATTTAACCTACTTATCCTATCACATAATTAAAATATTACCTCTTTTGCAAAATCACAAAAGAAATACAAGTTATGCATAAGAGAAAAAATAGATTAAAAATATATCAGTGTGATTAGTTCTATGCACTGGATACAAAAAAAGAAAAGAAAATATGGTTTCTACCTAGTTTTCACATCTCTTTTTCTGTGAAATAAATCTTTCAAATATTTATTTATTTATTTATGCATTCAAGCACTGGGGTACAGGCCAGATGTGTGTGTGCAGGGGTGGTGGTGAGAGGATCCACCAGAGTCAGAATGGGGAGCAGAACAGGCAGACAGAGTGAAATACACTGCTGAGGGGAGCAGTGGGTGAGGCAGGAGAAATCTGCTGTGCCATGTGGGCTACTCCCTGGCCTGTGGCAGGGATCAAACTTGTGCTGCAGTGGCTGTCGTTTGCTTTGTAGTGTGCTGCTTAACCCACTGCACCACCAGGGAGGCCCCTGTGAAAGTCTTTTTGGTAGAAGAGAATGCTGTGTAGAATGCTGTGCCGAGACCTCTCTGGTGGCCCATTGGGCTAAGCAGTGCACTATGAAGCAAACCGCAGCCACTGCAACATGAGTTCGATCCCTGCCTCTGGCCAGGGAGGGGACCCACATGGCATAGCAGAACTCTCCTGCCTCGCCTGCCACTCCCCTCAGCAGTGTATTTCAGTCAGTCTGCCTGTTCTGCTGCCCACTCTGTTTTCTGGTGGATCCTGTCACCTCCCTCCCCGCACCTCTGGTCTGTATCCCAGTTCTTATATGCATAAATAAATCTTAAAAAAAAAAAAAAGGATGCTGTGATGAAAGTTAGTCCTAATATTCAAATGGCACTAATGGCAAAGGTATCACCTTTTAGTCATGCTTGATCCACTCCTTAATATACCCACTCAACCTCCTGCCACAGTAAATCAGATCACATTTAAATCCTAATAGGTGGCTCAAGATGCATGACTGCTTAATATCCCTTTATTATCTCATCAAATTCTATGTGACGCCTTCTAGCATTCCATATGTATTTTTTTTAAGAGAGGGTTTTTCTCTACAGCAGATATCACAATAACCTTATTCCAAAATTCTAAGATAGTAGTAGGCAGCTTTTGAGATGGCTGTGAATGATTATTCTTCCAGTATTCCTACTGCCATGAAGTCTTTCTCCTAGAGCATAAGCTAGATCTTGTCACACACTAACAGGTATTGCCCTGTCTTTCTGTACAGGACAGGGAGAGGGGCACCCCAGAATTCCCAAAACTGCCTGCTCTAAATAGGTTCTGCCATCGACCGCATCAAGACAAAACATACTCTAGTGTGTAAGACATTTAATGGTAAGGAACTTTAATACAATTTGTGTGCAGTACAGAAAAGACAAAGAATACAGTTTCCAAATCAAGCCCCCAAAGTTACCCATTCCCTTGTGGGTAAGTGGCCCCTCAAACAGAACTGGACCAAAGAAAGGCCTGAAAGCCTGCCACGAGTCAAAAGCACCTTCTGACAGGGACTCACTTCGCCCACATCTGTTTCAACCTTTCCAGGACCAAGAAGCAAGTGCAGCTTCTCCACATGTCTCTGCTCCATGCACCTTCTCCAGGTTGCCTTCTGACGCTCTGTCCTCAGTCCTTTCCTTCCCAGTCTCCTCTACAGCTTCTCCTCCCAGCTCAGCTCCACCCTCCCTTGGGAGGGACAGGGAACCTGGAACTTCCGCTTTTCCTGGGGACCACCCTGTTACATTTTGAAAGCTCACTTGGCATTAACTTTCACTGCAGACTTTTGTTAGTACCAATTTTCACCAACCGGAAGAATCCCGAACAGGATTTTTGTTTTACGACAAAAGGCGGAAAGCAAACCCACTGAGTGGCGTAAGTTTTGCAGCAGGTAATAGGCAACACTAGGACCTTCCTGGAGAATTACATTTAGTTCCTCAGAATTCAGCCGCCATAGCTTTGAGCTTTATGGGCGACTGTGCTTTTACATAAATTTATTTTGTGCTGATATTAGCAAGATGAGTCCTAATGTATCAAAAAATTCTTAAGAAAACTAGGAAGGGTGTTACCTAACATTTGGAAGTTAAGCCACCCAGGAGCTGAACATAAAGTATTTGAGTGCGATTTTTACTCTGATGGACAATGCTGCATTGACTGCGGAAACATATGCCTTTAATTTTGAAAAGACAGGTTTGCTGGATATTTTCAGTCTCAGACTGTCATATTTCAAGTATTCCACATCGGCCACAGAACAGGGCAAATCTACCCTGACACAGAGAAAAAAGTGTCGGTTTTATGGAACTGCCTGCCTTAATGGTTTCTGAACACAGTGAGATGTTAATAGATGATCCTCTTCCATTTGGTCCTGCTTCTGGTCTCCTGAAGCTCCTCAAGCCCAAACTTCTAACTCAGCCTCACACCATCACCATCTCCTGTCAGCTTTCCAGAGTGCACTCTGTCTTCCAGATTCCAGTAAGTGAAACAATGCACATGCATTATTTCCACTTATAAAGTCTGTGTTTATCATACCATTACTGTTTTTACTGTATGTTAATATTATCATGGGTTTGATGTGTTAATTGGTATGATTTGGTAGGTTAATGTTTGGGTAAGAAACCAGCAATTTTCCCACATATATCAATGCAAATTGCTTCTTTGTTTTAAGTTATTTTGGTTTAAGGATTATTTTATGGGATTCTTTCTTTGGAAGCAAATATGAAACCTGTGCACTAAACTGCATCAAAGTTTATGGGATATAATTTCTGACACTTAGTTACAAAGAGATTCTCTCTCTCTCTTTTGTCTCTGGCAAGATCTAGTTAGGAATTGAAATACTCAGGCCAGCAACCTTTACAAAATGGAATGGTATGATTTAGCCTTCAGATAATACTGCATCCCTGGCAAGAGCTTGGTGAGAAGTCTGAAACATAGGTACCCAGTTATACCATGGCCAGATTCCTGACCTGGAAAAGCCACAAGCTAATAAAGGATTGCTGGTTAAAGTTACAAAAATTGGTGATAACTCCTATACCTGAATTGATAACTAGTACATGTTCTGAACTCATCTACTGGGTTTTACCAGAAAGCATGATACCTTATGTATACTGATAGTTCAGTCATATTTGTGGAATCACGAGGTTCAAAGAACAGAATGGCTTGTACTTTAGCCTGGATCTGCCATAGAGTTGTTTCTTTCTCTAGACCCCACTCAAAACTTCAATTTTCAAGATAACTCTATATTAGAACATATTATTATATCCAAAATTGGTATGTGATACCTATCTTAGTTGATGCACCATGAAATGTTGCTGACAACAGGTTTTCAAACTTTACTAAATGGCATATCTACTCTCCCATGGTTCTATTTACAATCTCTGGTCAACATATTTCCTCTCAAGAATCTAGCTTAGTTGCAATTTCTTAATCACCAGTTGATGTTATTAACACCACTATGTCCAATTAGCACAGTGTTATGATTTCAGTTCAATATTGTGAGATATACAGGATGACAATATCAAGTCTTTGTGAATTATGTCAGAGTTGGACTGCTGATAATTCTTATTAAAGAGAATAAAAATATGTTTCTGTTTTTGTTATACAAAATCCAAGTCATTTTTGTTTCTAATGATGGATATAAAAATAAGAACATTAACTAAATTAATATTCATATGTCAGGTGTCAGAGATTTGTTGAACTGCCCCAGTAAATATATTTTATTTTCCAACACAACTGAATTTGGGACTAGAATCTGATTAATCCCATGGTAATATGTATTCATATGCTGTGATGGAGTTGGATTTATAAAAATCTATAGAAATAAATTTATGAAGGCTGTGATGGTAAAACAAATTGTAAATTTCACATTCTAGTTGGTTATATTTACCTATATAAATCATTCTATAATGTATCAGTGTACTTTTTTTCACTATCACGTTATGATTAGTAAACAATCTTATAGGCTTCTACTTGATCTTCCTACCACAATTACTTTTATTCACTAGATCAGGGATACATATGATGGTTCTAGATGATGGTAAATGTATCTATTCAATTGTATATTAATAAATTAGGAGAGTCTCCTAGACTGGAAAATTTCATTTATCTTCTGATATTACTTAGTTACTGCTCTAATTTTGACCACAATCATGTTTTGAGTCATGAGACATTGGTATTCACTCAGATTTCATATCTGAGTATGAATCCTTAAAAAAACAGCAGAACTTCTTTTACTTAGTATATATTTTCCTTAGAAAACTATGGCCAGTCTCTTTGAGAAGAATCAGAGAAATAGCATATACATTTAGATGAGTTACAGTGCACTTTTCTCAAGGTAATATTCATCCTTTAAATATTGGGTTCTGGGAGCCTAAATGGGTTCTATTATGGGGAATAAGTGATAGATTGAATTTCAACTTTAATGGTTAATATCAGACTTCTGTTTCTTAGATGTCAAAATTTTACAGCTAGAAAACAACAAACATAAGCAACATCTTGGTTTGTTTTTATCAGACCTCTGAAAACCCACAGTTATTAGCAACAATTTCAGTCTTAATTTCCATTGAGACAGTTATATCCATGTTCTTCTAACAGTTATTTCTTTTGACTTTACATATAATATTATATGTAAGAAGATATTGTGGAGATTATATCTATCTATCTATCTATCTACCTATCTATCTATCTATTAGAAAAGGGTAACAGTAATCCTAAAATATGAATTTGTGAGTGATGTCTGGCATAAGCAGCTTAAGCTTCATGGAAAAAGTAACATATAAGGAAAGATTAAGGAAGAATAATTGATTTGGATATGTTCCAAATGAATATGGAATTAGAAGTTTTCAATAGAAACCAGATAGAGAAAAAAACCAAGTCAGGAATATTTTCACATTTAAAGTCTACCAGTAGTCTAAGCAGAATTGAGTAAGGAAGAGAGAACAGTAAAAGGGTATGACAGTTTTTATGACACCTTATAGTACATTTTAAGGAATTAAGATTTTATTTTCAGTGAGAGGTAAAGCCATTACGTAAAGAGGACAGGATCTGGCTTAGATTTTGAAAGGACCACTTCATGTTATAATGTGGCAAGGAGTATGAATCATGGCATATTCAGTTAGTAGTCAATACAAATCATTTCTTGCACAATAACCACATTATTAACACATATTTCTAACATCAAGATTTACATTTAAATTTCCTTTATCATCTTCCTTGGTCATGATATATATATTCTGTGCTACCAAAAATTATTTTCCCTGATGATTAAATTTGTTACAATTGAGAGCACCTATATGGGAAACTACTGCATTGTTAAGTCACAATTCCATCATTAAATGCATGGATACACATCTTGAATCCATGGTTACTTTAATTCAGCCATTTGTGACACCTCTGAGATTTCTATACCTAGAAATTTTCAATTCATACAAGGCAGATGTACTATGAAATGAGTTAATAAGTACAAATTCTTAAAGTCTGATATTGGTACCAGCTCAGTGAAAGCTGATACTGTGTTATTTTTTATTACAAATACATAAAAGTCATGATGTAATTGGTTTTCTATGGGTTATTGTCTGTATTCCTTTTGTGTAAAGATTGGACTAAATGTATTTGTTTTGCATATTCCTGCCATTTTTATTAATACATAACGGACTGGCATTAGAAGTTGCGGAGACATAGTTGCATCACTGATGTTGTCATAGATTGTTTATATGCCATGGAACAAATATATCTCCACTCTATCCTTCCTGCTGATTGAAAATTAAGTTTGTAATGCTCCATTGACTGACTTTGCATGTATAAGTATATATACCTTCTATACAGTATTATACAAGCTATATAATATTTAAATGAATGTTATTCTTTGTTTTAGCAAGTTTTTTTTTTTAAGATTTTATTTATCTATGCATACAAGAGCTAGGGTACAGGGTAGAGGTGGGTGTACTTGTGGGTTAGAGGATTCACCAGAAACAGAGTGGGGAACAGAACAGACAGATTCACTGAAATACACTGCTGAGGGGAGCAGCAGACAAGACAGGAGAGGTCTGCTGTGCCATGTAGGTCACCTCCCTGGCCAGGATTAAACTCAGCAGTTGCTGCAGAAGCCCCACAGTGTGGCACTCAACCCCTTGCACCACCAGGGAGATTGTTTTAGTAAGTTTTTTGGGTGGAGGGGAAGTTAATTTTCTATTGTAATTTTACAGAAGTTTGGTGACTAAATCAAGTTTGTGGAGACGGTCTGTTCATCAAAAATCAATCATTCATGTTAACTTAGTGGAAACATAGCTTTTTTGATAAGTTTATCTTTATAAACCAGGTGTAATTTTTAATATTTTCCCCTTTATTTTTTCTTAAATAATTTATTGACCCTCTGAAAATTGACCAGTATTAAAACATTGAAAATTATAAAACTATTCAATGATAAAGTAATTAATAATTTACATATCCAATGGGGGAGTGTTTAAATTATGAGTATGTACAAGTACATACTTGTTTTTGAAATCATCATAAAAGTACACTTGAATGAGAAACAAAAGTGTGTTTACAGTAAAAACTCTGTAGGCAGGTTGTTCCTCCTTCAAACATTGACCTTTTCCTCATTAACTTAGGGCAAATTCTAAAATCTCTATACCATAATTTCCATTTACAAAATGGGCAGAATGATGGCTACTAATACATCTAAACCACTTAGAACTATGTTTGTCCTTAGAATTTAGTGAGCACTAAGAGTTTACTGCTAAAAGTAGCACCAAACATGCACACCTATGCATAGAAAAGGTAGTAAAGCATATTTTAAAAAAGAATAGTAGCAAGCCTTCTTGAATAAGTGGTTTGAATAAATTTATAACAATTTGCTTATTTTAAAGTAAATCTAATAAGCATATATTTTTATAACTAAAAAATAATTAAAATATAAGGATTAGATCAACCTACTAAATAGGATTAGATCACTACTAAATAAGATAATTAATTTTCAAAAATTGTACTATGTGTCTATAAGTATAGACATAAAAACATATAATTGCATAGAGATAGAAATATGTTTCCTGCTTTAGTTGTGGCATGTTTTTAAAGTTTTTAACTGCAAAAATTATTCAGGAATTAATGTTTCTAATTATTACTCTTATTATTGAATAAGAATGTTTCACAACTTTGAATATATAATTTTTATTGAAATTCTGAGAAATACCAGGATTGCTATGAAAAAGAGAAAATTTTACAAGTTCCATCTTTTAAAAGGCAACAACAGAAAACCCTAATCTACCCTTTTCATAATGTCTTAAAGCAGTTCTAGAAGTTACTGTTCTTTTTTTATTTTTAATTTATATATATTTTAAATTATTTTTCATTTTTGTACAGTGTATATTTCTCATCCCTTTTGTACAGTGTATATTTCTCATCTCATTCATGAAAGTAATGAACCTTGCAATAAATATCTAACCTTTTTTGTAAGGTATATAACTACAGAACTTTTGAGTATGCAGATTAAGGAGAAGAAAGGATTTTGGAGCAAATGAAAGCATCATGCAAGGTACTATTCAAAGGAACAGAAATACCTAGAAAAATAATTATTCACCAAAAAAAATGCAAACTGTGACAGCATTCACAGATGCAAGAGATAAAAGAATCAGACGTAATTTATCAGGCTTCAAATATTTTTAATTCAGAGGCATATGCAAAAACCATTGGTATATATGGGAAACCTTGGGAAGAAAGTAGTTAGTTGAAGGGCAAAAAAGAGATACTTGCTTAACCAAAATAAGACCTTAAAATATCTTTAACATGATTCAACATTTGCTAGCAACATTTCTGGGCTAGACATACATTGTCCTGATTGCAAATACAGATTAGAGGTGACCATGTGTCTTACTTTAGCACTATGATTTACCTTTAGTTTTTCTGAGGAGAATAAATTCATTTTTACTTCATCAAAAATGACACAAACTTCTTAGCACTGTAATTAATGCATATGAAGCCATTCAGTAGCTATTACTGTAATCTTTATAAATGAATAAAAAAAAATGATAGTGAAATATCATTTCTAAATTACCTTTCAAAATAAGAACTGACTTGTATTTATATAATTACTGGTTTACTAAGAATTCATTTTTTTACTCAGCCTTTAAAAAAAGAATATAACTGCATTCTTAAAATGTATATAATTATTAAACATATACATATATTAAGTACATATACGATGCACCAACATAACAGTCAGCATATTTTGTACTTTGTACTAACACACGTAAAGGCAATTATACAAAAAAGCTCATAGTACCACATCTTTCATAACATATCAATAAATAAATGATCACATTTTTAATGTCATTTATTCAAAAGGGACTAAAGGTACATTATATTTATCATTATTTAACATTAATTTCATTTTGAATGTTTAGCATTTTTTTATGAATATTTTAGAAAATTTCTTAAAGGAAATTTATTCTCCTATCATACAAGGAAAATACTAACATCTAAGGGAGATGCAATGAACAAGTATTAAAAGGACATCTTTATGTCTGAAAACTCAACAGTTTTGCTATAGTTTCATTAAAATTAATAGTATATTCACCAAAACAAAGCAGAGAAACAGGACAAAACATCCTTGGCAGTTAATTAACATTTATTGAATTCATATTTGTTAGTAAATGCTCTTTTTCTAGTTATAGTACATGGTAGACATGTGCTGATGTGTACTGACATAGGAGCTTTCTAGTTACAGTACATGGTAGACATGTGCTGATGTGTACTGACATAGGAGCTGGAGAAACACTGGATATAAAAGGAATGTATTTGACTGGTTTATAGCTACAAGTTCAAGGATAATAATCAGACTTCTTTCTACTTTATCATTTTCTCTTTATATTCCTGGCATTTGAAGTATGGAGGTCATAAAAATTACTTGCAATCAATTGCATACAATTAATTACTCTAAAAAAAGTTTTTTTTTTTTTTACAAATTTTATGTCTTTCTCCTTTAAAATAGAGTAACAACTAGAACTCTTATAGTTTGACTCATATTCACTTAATGTTTTAAGAATACTTTAGTTTGCAATTAATAGATTCACTTATTCCTTCATAAAAAAGCTAGTGATTACTCACTTCATTTTCAGAGGAAATCAGAGAAAATTTCTAGCTAAAAGAAGTAACAAAGTCAGGATAGACATCATAAAAATTATTAAAAAATGACACATCAGTAAGATACATCACTCATCAATATATACTTACCAAAGGAAGGAACATCAACATATCTGAATACAGACATTGGCAAAATCACATTTGTGGCTAGGGATTTCAGCACACCACTTTCAGCAATGGGCAGATAAACCAAGTAGAAAAATAAATAAGGATACAATAGATATAAATAAACAATTACACTATATGGGATTAATAGATATGTATAGGGTTCTGAATCCCTCAAAAACTAAATATATATTCTTTTCAAGTGCACATTTCATTCTTTGGTATATGGCTTAGATTTTATCAAAAATTTTGTTTAACATTTGACGGTCTGCAAATAATCTGATTTAGCAGTAATGATGTAGGTTAGGTATGAATAATTTCAGTGCTAAATAATTCTTCATTTCTTTGAAAGCTTAAGATCTGTGGGTGCCTTGGTTGTGGGTATGACATAATAATATCTGTCTGAAGAGAAGTGAACCTATACTTCTGAATGACATAGAATATTGTAAACCAATGTTTCCGCAATAAAAAAAAAAATCATATGCATAGATCAGTGTGACATTACCAAAACAGGTCACAGAATTGCCTTCAGCAATTGATTTTATGATTTGATTCTGTGCAGTGATCTTTTTAAAGATTTTTTTTAAAATGTTATTTGTCATTTGCTACATATAATTGTTCAAGTTCTCTTTAAACAACTTCATCTATTATATACTTATTCCTTACAACAGCTCTAGAAAGTAAATTATATTATTATCCTCTTTAAATAATTGAAGAAATGGAACCATTGACAGTAAGGTTCAGGTTACACAGCTAGAAAGTGATTAATCACGATTCAAAATAAGACAGTCTGATTTGAATCCATGCTCTTAACTATCACATTAAACAGCCTGCCTGTATTACTCCCTAAATTGTCTAATTAACCATTTATAATATAAAGGTTTGATGTTAAATTACCTATTGGTCTATTTTACCAGATGACAAAAATCTCTATCTTAAGGTGTACTAATTTGTATTCCCCAATGAAAAAAACCAAACAAACACAAAACTGGACCCTATTAACTTGAAAAAGTGGTACATTTGTTGAAGAGATATGCTTATAACACACACATACATAAACAGAATCAAGATGACAGTTAATTGTTAAATTTATCAAGGTTGTGTCCCGTGAGTTAAATCTTATTTTCCAAAGCAATCTTGTGGTACTATATCTAGAAAAACAACTAATAGATACTGGGAAGTCAAATATGCCTAGAATTCATCATATAAACAAGTGTTTCAGCACAGAGTTGGAAGAAGTATTTGACTTCCGTTGTATGCCATACACAATAATTACTACCCAAGTTCTTGATCATGGGTAAACTAAAATGTGTTTTCCTTGTTACGTAATTATTTTTTATAATGTACATTTGAGGCTAATTTTCAAACATTTTTGTGTTTTCTAATATCTCCATTTTTTGTTAGTAATTATACATAAGAAAATGATAAAATGTCTTCATTGACTATTTTATTTAATAACATTTCCTCTTGTCATATATTTCATATTAATTTCCTTAGAACCTTTGTGTCATAGGACAAATACTTGTCTTACATAGTTATGTAAAATATAGGATTTATATTAATATTTATTTTATCTACTAAAGTAATAAAATGTTTGGGAATCCAGAGACTAAACGGACTCAAATGTAGTAGAAGTGATAAGATACTGATAAATTTTAGTGAAAACATTTTTAGAGTGCCCAACTCTAAGGATTAAGCAGAGAAATTACTTGCACGTCCCCCTCTCAACTTGCAATGGAAACACCTAATTTAAGTTGGTGGGAGGAAGGAAACACAGAAGTGATCGAAAGCTGTTGCATGGGTGAAGATAGTGTTAACACAAATCCATGCATAGAAAATGTCCTCCTTTGAATTGGAGCTTTAAGATCTGCAAAAGCCAAGAATCCATTAGTCAGAGGAAAAGCAAGATCTAGGTATCAATAACATTGAACTTTCCAGAGAAAAAGGAGCATGAATTGTAGTAACAACAGTTTGAGATATATTTGAAAATTTAAATTTAGGATAAATTAGAGAGAATCATATTCCACAGTAAAGGAATTTTTTAAAAAATCTGTAGATAGCTGGTTACTCTTAACGCTTTCTTGTAGACTGGCAAGGTGAAAACTTCACTAGAGAATTTTAATGTAGCAGCAGTGCTAGAGGTAGATTCAACAGAGAAGCAGGGAGTTGAAGGCAGAATGAAGAATTATAGGGATCTTTTTAGACTGAATGGTTTCAAATTGTTGTTTCTGGGATGAGAAATATTCAAATATTGGTACTTTCATATGGTTAAACCTAATGGTGTTCTAGACATGATGTAATGGGGTACTAAAGTAATGTTAGTGAGAAGGGATAGAATAAAAGACAAAGATGTAAAAATATTGCCAATTTCAAGGATGTTATTTCAGTGAAGTAATAGAGCTTGACTCATACTGCTTTTTGAAGCTGCTTAGGTATGAAAAGAACATCTATGAGAATAACTACTCTTAACTGTGTATTTAATATAAAACCAATACTATTGTTAGTGACATATGAATTTTGTACTAAGAAACCATTCTATTCATTCCTTTTTGCATAGAACAGTGGTTCAATATTCAGCTTGAAGGGATAAATCACAACTTATTCTGAGACTGCAATGTTAAATTGCATTCCTTTTGCCAGATACTCAATTTCTTTATTCCCCTTCGAGTTAAAAATGAACAAATGACCTCATTCTAGTGCACAAAAGAAAACAGGAAGTATGCCGTGGATTTCTATGAAAATTTTCCTGGCTTAAAAAAATGAAGTCAATGTTTATTCTCATTTGGAGCATGAAATTCAATATTTTAATATTTTTTCATGTTTTGAATTAAAAATTAAAATGTACTTTTTAAAAATTTCTTTATAATTATGCTTTTAAGTTCTAGGTTCCTGTGTTCCATATAGCTGCAAAAAGATACACAATGTTGGATTATTATAAACTATTCAATATCAGATAATAGGGCAAACTATATATTAAAAGTTTGGGGGGAATAAAATAAGTAAAAATGAAAATAGAAAAAAATATAAATTGAGTTCACGTGAGTTCAAGTCCTCACCTTGTTTATTCAAAGATATTGTCTCTAACTAAGACCCTCTCCCTACCTTTGATTTACTCAACATGAAAAATGCTTAACAAAGGATATGTTTCAGTCTGTCCATATCACCAGATTCCAAACATCGCTAATCAGTAAGCAGCCAGCCAGTGTGTAAAGAAAGCAGAGCACAGGTAGTCCACATTCACACAAATCCCAGTATAATAACAAAGCATCCCCTGCCTGAGTTGTTGAGCTACTGTTCTCTGAACTTGCAGCATATGTTGGCACATGGACCCTGTGTGAGCATACTCAGAGGAGCAACAGGTGTCCATGCCACATCTAGTGAGCAAAAGCTCCTTTTTCTTCCCTCTGTTCTCTTTTTCTTGAAGACACGTCTTTGCCTTGACCCTGAGGACACTGTAGAGAAATTCACATTCTCCGTCACCATTATCTGCACAAAATCAATTTCTCTTTCTATAAACAATATTTGGATGTGGTCTGTTTAGTCAGTTTCAAATCATGAAACCATTTGATTCGGTCCCATTATTCCATCAAATTTTCTAAGGATTGAACAATTACTTTGTTTCATGCATTATTGTCTGAAGATCCAAGAATATTTCATGGCATATGGGTGGAAGTCAATAAATAATGGCTGAAAAATTATGAGATTATCCCAAACTTGATTTTACAAATGAAGGGGAAAAAAAGTATAGACTTTCCCCTAAATATAGAGCTATCAAGGCAGAGTCAGAATTGTATTTATCTCCTGCTTCCAAACTCATTGCCTTCCAATAATTGTCCATCTGTCTCTTTTTTCCCATTTAAATGATTAAAAAAATTAATTTCAAAAAGGTAAAAGGAATCTCTAGTTAATAAACGTATTGAAAATTAGAAGAAAAAAGTATTGTAAGTGATTTTACTTGTTACTTCTGGACCAGATTTCAGTTGCTGAAGTTTCAAGAGTCATCTACAGAAATCATCATAAATTAAATTTATATAGCATTAAAATATTGAAAAAGTGAAACACTTGAAATTTGTTGAAGTGACAGATGGAACATAATTTTCAGCAATGGGTTGTCAGTTTCCTACAAGTACAAAGTCTTTCTGTTTTATAAGCGCTAAATTGCTACAGAAGATCTTGTAACATAAAACTCAAATAAAGAAAGAATTTGAGACAATGAGCTATAGTTTTAGTAGAATTTAAAGTGAATTGGATGGATTTTAAACATTTTATAAACAATAAAAAGGAAAATTTATGTGCATAGTGCAATTTTCTATGCAAACACTATTACTAAATTATATGTAAAACAAGCATGTTTTGAAAGAAAATAACATGCTATTCAGACACCTAGCAGTATGTGACTACAAAGTTAGTACCCAGCTCATACTTTGGGAAAACTATTACTGTCCAAGAGACACAATTGATACAGTTTACAGAGTTACACTTTACCATTTTATTATTTTGAAGAGTGACAGAAAAATATTGAAATGGCAGGGTAATATTTAGCAATCATATTCTTCAATGAATTTTGTACATAATAATTTTAATTAAAATGTGTTTATAACTATTATCATTTTAAGAAAAATAGTTTAGAAATTGTCTCTAAGTTTAAATAATATATTGTTTTTAAGGATATTTGTTTTATATCATTGTCAGTCTTATGGATGACTATAAATTTACTTAAGTCAGACTTTCAAATGTTAGATATTGCAGAATATAGAAATATCATGATCAAATTTACTTTTAAAGCCAAGTTTTCATGAATTTTTGGAATGCTATATGACATTTTCAAGTAAATTAACTCTGACTACGTTAAGCACTATGTTTTGGTTCTTTTTTAATTTGTCAGAGAGTGAATTCTACTGTTCTCATTTATAAGTGACTGAAAAAAAGTTTTCAATGATCTTTCTTTTTATTTTTCTTATAGATAAGGTACTTGAAAAGTAGAGTATTCCAAAAATAAACAGAAATAAACCCCATCTTTGGTGAGCATCAATAGTCATTGAAGCATATTTTGTCTGGTACTCAGTGTGAGGATGTAGGAGGACAAATTGTGGGAGGCAGAGATAAATCTGTGGCATATTGAGATTATATGCATAGGAACAAGCAAGGATTCATATACACTTTATTCAAATCACATCTGTTTTGCTCACAGATAAAATCTAAAAATAACCACCTTAATGATTTTTATCAAAATGCATTTGCTTTTGAGTGCATCTTCAAGAGATAATCACCTTTATCTTCTATGTCCCTTTTTTATGGAATATAATAGCCAGCATTTATTGAATTGTTATTGTGTCTCAGACACTTCTCTAAGCTTTTCACAGAGTTGAAAGCATTAAAACACATGACAGCCATATTTATTGGCAATGATTTGTTTCTCCAGTTTTTTCATGAGGATAGTAAATACTTTTCTCTAGGATCAAACTGACAGGTATAAAAAAGTGAAGTCAGGAGTTAATATCAAGAAATTTGAAAGTAAAGGATTAAAGAGATACTACTCCAGAATACTTTGAAATATTACAATAAACATCCCTTCAGTGACTGGTGTTAAAAACAGTTTCTAGCATTTAAATGAATATAAATATATTTATTGAGACTTTTATTCTCATTAGAATTTTATATGAATGTGTATATGTGTGTACATGTATATGTGTGTATACACACATATATATTATTAAGGTACTATATATTGTATTAATATGTTATTACATATTATATTAATATATTGCTATGTAATAATATATTACATAGCATCCTATGTAAATTCAGAGGCATGGGACACGACGACTCAGATATATGTCACCACAGAGCACTCACTGTGAAGGCATGCATAGTCCTCCAACATAGTTCAAAGAGACCCATGGGTCCTGCTCCATAAGATGTGAAAGTCATTTTACTTAAGCTTCTTCACTAATTGATGGGTGCTCAATCTCATCAGTGAGCCCCCTACCTGCCATCTCCATTATTTCCTGTTGTAATGCAAATATTGGCATCTAGGAATAATCTAAATGTAGATAGTGTTTCCTGTAACAAGTTTAATAACAGTAGCCATTTAAATGAGTTCTTACCCAGTACTATATCTGAGTGAGTTCTCTCTGTGTTATTATTATTATTATTATTATTTTGCCTCATTCTTTCAACAATTTCAAAAATTTGTTATTTGCAGAGATAGGGAGGGAGTAGACTATACCCCCAGTTTTTTAGATTATAGTAAACTCAGGTTTATTTATTACCAATTCATTACACTAGTGAAAACTTAAGATTGTTCAGCTGAAATCCATAAATTTGTTTACCAGCACCATTGTGCTAAAGAATTGTTTTTCAAATTATATTTCTTAGTTGACTGGTTAAGTCAGTAAGTTGCTGATCCCCTGATTCCAATGCTCCTGTATTAAACACAACTCTTCTACTTTTGTCAACTAGATAGAGTTTCTTAAAAATTATGGCTTGTATTTGCAATTAGAAATGAGATAATTGGGACCTCCACGGTGGTGCAAGGGGTTGAGTCACAGCGCTGTGAAGCTATTTGCAGCCACCATGGCATGAGTTCAATCCCCAGCCAGGGTGGCTGACCAGCATGGCTCATCAAACTTCTGTCTCCCTGCTGCTCTCCTCAGCAGTGTATTTCAGTCAATCCAGCTGTTTCCCACTCTGTCTCTGGTGAATCCTTTCACCCCCTGCATCTCTGGCCTATACCCCAGTTCTTGTATACATAAATAAATAAATCTCTAAAATAAAAAAATGAAATTATTTTAATTTTATTATTTTTATAATTTATTTTTATTTTTATATTTTATATCATTATGTACTCCACATAAAATTTTCACCACCAGTTCACCTATGAAAGTTCACCATAGTCCCTTGTACTCTTCTCTCCCCTGTTTTGATCCCTTTTCCTCCCTCTCCCTCTCACAATGTTCTTATTTATGGTTGACTGCTAGTTTATTTTTATTATGGTTATTTTTCCCCTGATCCCTTATTTGGTTCCTCCATATATTCCTCCATAAATGAAACCATTCAGTGTTTGTTTGTTTTTTTCCTTTCTCTCTTATTTCACTGAGCATGATGCCTTCTAGCTCAATCATTGTTTCTGTGAATAGCATGTTTATCTTTTTTGATTGCTAAATAGTATTTCATTTTGTATATATACCACATCTTCTTGATCTAGTCATATTATTTTTAGCTATTTTCATTTTATTCTAAAGTGATTGCTATAAATATTTCCTTTTATGAAAGAGCTTATGGGAGCACCGTGGACAGCCATATAGATATAGCAACTACAATTGTTCAGGTATTTAGTGCCAATTGTAGCGTAATATTGGCCAAGTCAAACTGATGGTCTTTAATTTCTGTTGCATTTATGGGCTATAATTCTAAAATTTTTAGATGTGCATTGTGTGACTTTCTAGTTTTACCCTTGTTCACCATTTCAAAGATACACTTAAATATTGTGATAGATGAGTATGGGTAAATTTTTGTTTCTCTGTATAAGACAGGGTTAGTACTGGCAAATGTTTCAATTAAAAACTTATAAATCATTTTCAAGGTTACTGACATTTTAATTAATAAAATGATGTAGGAATATAAGAAATCTCTTACAATTTCCAAAATGCAATTCAAAATTGTTTTTTTCTTAAAGACTGAATTCAAGACAATGATTTGGCTAGTCAAATTTGATTGGAATTTTTAAAAATCACTGGTGTCAATAACATATTTTATCTCTTCATTTAGCTATAGATTTTTCAGGGGAATAATTTTATTTGTACAGGTTTCCATTTATAGGAAGTTATATTAATTTTCTCCTAATAGACTATGTTCGTAAAAAAAAAAATATATGATGGTTGGAAATCCTCATCATCTTGTAATCTGTAATCTCTGTTATTGCTAGGGTGGTGGACTGCCCCAAAATACAAGCAATGATGTAAACCAACATTACCCCAATCTAAAATAATAATAAAACAACAACAAAACTTTGTTGTAACAAAACTCTGGGCTTGAATCACAACATTGTCTTAGGTTACAGAAAACTACAAGATTTGCATTTTGGTAAGATAAAATTGTTTAACTTTTTATTTCACTTGATTTTTATAAGGATGAAATAATGGAAAGGCAAAAAAAAAACCTTGAAGCTAAAATTCTGCTTGATCAGTATGAATATTCTTAATATGTCCTATTATTTCAACTAGAAACTTAGACACACATTGTTTTCAATTATGATTATTTTAATAACATTATTTGTGGATCCATCCTAGTTACAAGCACCAAACAGGAGATAATTGGGAAAGTAGCAGGTGCTGCAAAATATTAATCTCTTTGAAAAGTGACTGGCTCTTTCCCCCTACTTACGGGAAGACTCATGGGATGGGTAGACGTACACAACACATACCATTTTATATTTGTTTATATTTATTTATTGTCTGCACTCATACCCAGTTTCTAACTTCAAAGTATGTTCTAGTTCTAGAGCTGCTGATTCCTGGGAGAGCTTTCAGAGCACTGGTATATGAGCACACTCCTTACGTGACTGAGTTTTCCTGGAGTTGAACCTGGTCCTGCATTTCAGAATCTCATTCCAATCCACTTACCTGTTCTTACAAATTTATTACTGTTTTTCCTACACTAAATTCTCTGTTGAGACAGACTATCTCAAATATCAGAGACTTTAACAACTTCAAAATTAAAGCAAGCAACTAGATAAATTCTCTCCTTGAGGAGTTTGTTTTTAGAGTGTTCATATCCGTCAGCCCTCCTCTGCACTTGGAGATGTACCTGTAGATGGCAAAGGGGTGGGGGAAAATTTTCAATGCAAAAGCATCTGTATTACATGCGTTTTTAAGGGGAGCTTGAACCAGTTATCAGGTATCTATTTTTTCTTTGGCGTTATATAGAACTTTTAAAAAAAGATTTATCGATGAATTTATAGTGTCTTTTTCCCCAAAAAGCAAACATATAACTACATTAGAAAATAATCAGTAATACTAAAAATAAATTAGATATACAGTGTCTGAAAGATAAATTAGAGAAAGCCAGAGAGAGGTATGTAACTATGCAAATACTAGTCGTAAAACATTCCACATATTTGCTAAAATGAACCACAAATTTGCTTGTAAAATTCCTGACTGCCAAAGCAAGGATCCATGTAGAGATTTAGGATGTCCCTAGGGGCTAACAACAAACAGTTCCTCAAGAGAAGCAGAGCTCTCCTGAGACTAAGACTGAGATAAATGTCTCCTGTGGGCCCTGTAATGGAAGGATCTTAGAAGTGGTAGAGATATTAGTTTTCAGCCAGTACAAGAGCCTATTCAGTTTCCACGTTCATTCTGTCTCTATCTTCTAAAAGTCCATATCTGTTTGAATGAGTTCAAAGCTCAGCACTAATAAGGCACTTCATTATTTAGCAGACAATTTCTAGTTTTTAAAAATGTATTTCTTTTGTTTAGCCTCCTTCTATGTATAATCCTTTAGTCATAATTTCAATTCTCAGGAGCAAAGTAGAACAAGAACACTCCATATTCTGCTTTTAATAATTTAGGAATAGTTACCACAGCTCGCTTATTCATGCATATATTCATTAAAAATATGCAGTGTTTCTAAAAATTTACTGTGCAAAAAGTTTGGTCACTGTAACTGTGAATAGTGGAAAACTTAATTCTTACTTCCACTTAGCTTACAAAAGATTTTTTTTTTTTTTTTAATACGACTGCTTTTCAGGTTCTTCCCTAGGCTGATACCATGAGTGTCCAAAGGCCCCTCAGCCTTCAGTGCCAGGCCCCTACACTAGTAGCCTGACTGGATTGTATTGTTAGGCCCTTTGTTGGAATTCTGCTTGGGTGAGGTTCAGACAGTGGTGAACAATAGGATGAGAGGAAAAGAGGGTTGAAGTTACTCATTTATTCCTTTAGTCAGCTCTCTGTGAGAGTACCATCATCTGTCTTCCTTCACCCTCCAAAGGTCACAGCATCTGCATGTCCCTCAGGTGTCCAATTTTATAGTGTCTCTTTTTATTCTTGTGTTTGTTCACTGGGCCTTTCTTTTCCTACTTCAGTGATATACAACTATTTCTGTACTTGTCCTATACCCAGGGCATTTAAAAAAATATATAAAAATATCTGTAATGCTATACATAATATACTACATATTCTAGAATATTGCTCTATAATACAACATATAAAATTACTCATTTATTACTTTTTTACTTAAGATTTTGACAGACAATTGGTAACACCAGAATTAAGGCTGAGGACTTTTTTAAAAATTATTATTTATATATATTTGACATCAATTGTAATCCCCATGTATTCCCCATCACTATATCACCAGTGCACCATCACCTCAGTCCCCCGTGCTCCAGTCTGCCATGAACCCTCCCCCTTCCCCCTCCCCACCAAGTATCCCCAGTTTGTCCTTGTCTTTTCATTTTTGGCTTTTGTGTCTTTATTGTTATTGTTATTATTATTATTATTGTTCTTATTCCTTTCCTTGATCCTTGTTTGGTTCCCTTATATTCCTCCTAGGGGAGGAACCATCTGGTATTTTTCTTTTGCCTTCTGATTTACTTCGCTGAGCATAAGCCCTTCCAGTTCCAGACATGTTCCTATGAATGCGTCTATTTTTTTTTTAATTGCTGAGTAATATTTCATCGTGTATATGTACCACAGCTTTCCGATCCACTCATCTGTTTTGGGGCATTTAGGTTGTTTCCAGGTCTTACCTATTGTAAAGAGTGCTGCTATAAGCATAGGGGTGCAGGTATTCTTTTGAATCAGTGCATTTGTGTCTTTTGTGTATATTCCTAGGCATGAGATTGCTGGATCATATGGAAGTTCCATTCTTAGTAGATTGAGGAACCGCCATACTGCTTTCCATAATGGCTGGACCAGCTTGCATTCCCACCAGCACTGTGAGAGAGTTCCGCACTCTGAAGCATCCAAGGCTGAGGACTTTAGAACCGAAGGTTTCAGACTTTAAAACGAGTTATAGAAGACTTATATTCATCCTGCCTTTTTTCTCAAAAGACGTAGAAATAAGTTAGTAAAATAATCAGTTGATTATGAGTACCCTCAGATGTAGCCTACTTGTGACTTCCTGACTTAATCCAGATGGGCATGGGTCTTCTATTATGTCATTGAAAATATTGTCATTTATATTTGTCATCACATTAATCTAACATTAATACAACAAAAGTTAAAACTTTTTTGAAGTATATTTATTCACATAATCACTTCTGAGTCCTTGGAGTCAATTCTATCCAAATAAGCTTCTATACAAAGGGAAAGGCTATGTTAAAAATAATTGGAAGGCAACAAAAATTAATTCTTTGGCAATTAACATTCATCTCTCTACCATTACATTCACAAATGACCATTCTTTTCATGTAAATAAAAGTTGTTGATCCTTTCCCAAAAAAGGAAACAGTGCAATGTTCTTTCTGAAGAATATACTTTTAAAATATTTTTATACAGGAAATGTAGGTTTACATTGTTGTTTGTATTTTAGAAGAATAGGAGCCCCCTTCAGGTGTTGTCACCTCACCACACCCTATTGGGAGCATTAACTATTTCTTTCAATTCCAGCTACGTTATGGTAATACTGGGATTAGGTAATGTCTTCCAGAGATATAAAACATATAATGGTAGATGGAAAGAGAAAAGACTGCAGTAAAAATTAACATTTGGAGAAAGGTAGATAAGAAAAATGTATATCACACTTTGTTTTAGGAAAAGCAAAGAATAACTGTCAGGTAGGGGCATAAGTAATTTTGTTAGCATAATATATGTCCTGAGATGTAGTCTCTGTAGATTCTCATTTGTGCAGTGTCTCTATGAGCACCACTCAACATTTTGGAAGCATCTCTCTTATATTTTATGGTCACATATGCAAAGTCCTTGGGGGTTCTGTATAAATTTATCAGTAATTTGTGCTGATAAGTCATGTGTCTTGGCAAGCACTGTTTTTTTTTTTTTTAAATAATAGTAGACTTTATTAGTATGACTTCAACAGAGCCTCACAGATTAGAAATAGGCATTAAATTTTATCCCTCTGCATTTAGGATTGGTCTAAGTATTTCAGGCAATCCCCTACCATGCAGATAATTAGCTTTATATTTTGTTTAAATTTAATCTGTCTTGTAGTGGGGGCACAAAGTTATATGTTCTTTTTCTTAAGAGCTGTAAATATGAAAGCTCCAAATCTTGACCGCTAGATGTTCAAAATACAAGCAAACATCACCTCAATAATAAATTATTGGAAATGTCGATATGATTTTTAGGTAGAGAATTTTTTATAAGAGTTGCTTAATAGGACCTTAGCTTTTCAGGCTTCTCTTGGGTCAAATCTCTTGCTAAAATCCTCACCATCATTCTCAGCTTGCACAAACTTCCATCATCTGGATGAGCCCTGTAGGGCCTCCCTCTGTCTAACATTTGAGAAAATTTAAGTATTAATAGTACATGAATGTTTGACATTATTCAGATAACCCTTGAAAACCATCCCTAATCTAAAGCCCACCAATATAAATCAATATGTAACATATGTTCCAAGAACTGTGTTAAGGAAGGTAATTCAGGAGCAGGAGGGCCATTCCATGTGACTTAAAATCATAATAGTGTGAAGCCTATTGTGGATCCTTCTCAATTCAGTTTTGTTATACGGAAAACTACTTTTGAAGTGAGGAGAAATATATTTTCTATGTTTGGATAGGATAAAAATTTTAGGGATCTAAAGATAGCTATTTTATGACATTGATTTGACTTTAGAATAAGAGATGCATGAATGTGGAGGAGGTTAGTTCATTCAGTCATTGCTGAGTTCACTCACAGAGTCATTGCTGTCAGTATTTGGATAGAGATGAGCTCTCCACTCACAGAAGACAGCGCTTCACTTAAAAGATTAAAGCCAGAGGAGATACTATTTTTATGAGGTAAGCTGGTTTGTTGAGATGAGTATCACCTTTTCTTAAAGTAATAATGTTACTTATCTTAGTAAAATTTGTGCTTAGTAAAATGCTCTGTGTTTTACTGGGATTGAGTAGCGCAAATTCTTCACCTGGTAGACACCCTCAAATTTTCTTCTGAAGTACAGTTTTATCATGGAAGATTATAATAAACAAAACAGCCTATTCATACAGAATTACTTAATTTTCTTCACAACTACAACTTACTGTTATGTATTAGGGATCTGAATTCTTCCTGTAGTTTACTAGGTAAATTACATGATTTCCTTTTTTTTTTTTTTTTCAATTTTGCTTTTTTTGGTCACTAGTCCAGACGTCTGGATGCAGAAATACTCACTATTGCTGAAACTCCCAAAATATCAGCACTCTTGGAGAAGCACAAGTCTGCCTTCAGCCTTTTGTTTGCTTTCCAAGTCCAGTGAATACAACTGATTGGCTGAAGTTCAAGTATCAACTGCCAACATGTTTTGGACATGTACAGTCTACCTGTGCAGGCTTTAAAAAGCAGGGAGATCTACTAGTAAAAGAATGGAATAGATGGTAAAAAACTGTCCAACACAGTCACCAAACTTCCTTCCCCAGAATAACTTTATAGTTTGTGTAGTCATCATATCACTCCTACTTTTACTGGTGTTATTTTAGATTGTGTTTTTGGTGTGATCTGGTAGGTTTTTGGGGGAGTTTCATTGTGATTTTCTATAAATTTATACTTGGTGCCCATTTGAAATTCCTGGAAATGGGGATTGAATTTACTTATAAATTTGAAAATAAAAAGCCAATATTCTTCAAATAAATCTTCTTCCCCTCCCATCAGGAGTTGTAATTATATTTAGTCTTATTATGATTCCACAGAGAAGCTCTGGTTTTTTTTGTACAATATTTTTTTTTTCTCTCTCTCTCTCTCCCTCTCTCTCACCTATTGATGTACCTGTCTTCAGATTGACTGACGATATATTTTATTGATGTACCTATCTTCAAGGTCAAGGAATCTTTTACTACTACAAAGTAGCTAATGAAATTTTCATTGTAGATCCTTTCATATTTTTTGTTTGAGCATTACCACTTGGTTCTTTTGCAGATTTTCCATATTTTTCCTGAAATTCTGAAACAATTCTCCCATTATATCTAGCTTTATCTGAAACCTTTGAACTTATTATTAGCGATTATTTTGTGGCAAATATTTATTTTTGCTAATTCCAGCACACACACAAACACATTTGTCAGTTGTTTTATTTTTTTTTTAATTGAGGTAACAGTGATTACATTTGACCATTTTTCTCTTTTTGTCATGGTTTATATTTCCTGCTCTTTGGAAAGTATGTCTTTTTTTTTTTAATCTTATATATCATTATGTTGTGTATTTTAAAATTCTGGATATTTTGGATAGAAAGTATTTGGTTTGTTAGGTAGACTGTAATTTTATAGTATATCATGTTGATGTAGTGAGGTCTGTACGTTAGATGTTGTTCAATAGTGAAACCCCTAGCTTGTACATCTTTACCCCTTAGTTCCAGGATATGCTTCTTAGTCTTTTTTTTAAAAAGAACTTATTTATTTATGAATACAAGAACTGGGATACAGGCCAGAGGTCCAGCGGTGAGAGGATTCACCAGAGATGGAGTGGGGAGCAGAACAAGTAGACTGATTGAAATACACCACTGAGGAGAGCAGCAGGTGAGAGAGGAGAGGTCTGTTGCACCATGTATGTCACCTCCCTGGCGGGGATTGAACTTGTGATACAGTGGCTTTGGAGAGCTTCATAGTGCTGCACCTTAATCCCTTGTGCCACCAGGAGGGCCTCATGTGCTTCTAACTCTTAAGGTTTGATTGTCTGGAATTTCAATAATAAATCCAAGGTATTCATCAAAGCCATGTAACTTGACAATAATTGAAACCTAAACTCTTCTCACCATAAGCTGTGAAATTTGTGTGCACTACTTTTAGTTTTCCATGTTGATAGCCACTGTATTCCTTAGAGTATCACTTTATAACGGTATGGTTAAAAATCAATTATTTATATTGAGGTTGACACTGTTTTGACTGATTGACATCTTCCTTTCTGGAATCTCCCTTACTCCCAGCTGCTTTGCAATTCTTTTTTTTTTTTAGATTTATTTTTAATTTATTTATGTGTACAAGAACTGGAGTGTAGGACAAAAGTGTGGAATATAAGAAGATTCACCAGAGACAGAGTGGGGAGCAGAACAGGCAGATCTAATTAAATACACTACTGAGGGGAGCAGTGGGCAAGGCAGGAGAGGTCTGGGTTAGCTCCCTGGCCAGGGGTCAAACTCATGCCTTGGTGGCTGGTGACAGCTTGATAGCTCTGAGTCTTTAACCCTTATACCACTAGGGAAACCCTGCTTTGCCAATCTGATTCAACCTGTGAATCCTCAGTCCAGGTTAGCTTACAACTCTTCTCTTACACTCTATGTCTTATTTCCATATAAATTGGGGCAGTACTTTGAACTACTATGCCAATGAAATTTGGAGACTACCTAACTCTCCTCATTTTATATGAGCTATAACATCCCCTTCACTGTCTCCACCATTTTCTACCATTTTTGTTTGCTTTCCTTTGCCTTTGAACATTTGTTTATGTTTACCTGAGGAATTTAAAGTATTGTCAAAGGGAGAGATGACTTAGTATAATATTTTTGTCTCTGTTTCCAAAAGGAGACAGCCATTATCCTTCAGTAACACTGGAAATATCTCATCCTTGATATGTGTCAGTGTTCCAACAGAATATGTTACATTGTACAAAGAGATAAAAGTGATAGAATGTAGATATAGATAAAATATATGGAAATATTAAACATCCCTTTGAATGATGGAATTTTTGATTCTGATTTTTACAAATTGATCTACAAATTAATATCATTTTCTTCTACATTTTAAAGTTATAAATTGTACTGCTTTATATTAATATAAATAGGAATTATGAGTATGAATAAAATGCCATTGTATAAAATCTAACATGATAAAATATGAATTGCTATTTTAATGTAGGCAAAAGATAGAGATGCAAACAGACTTATAGTCACCACACATTTGATGTTACATCGCTGGCTAATTATTTCATCTCCCTTAGAATTATTTAGAGTCTATACTAGTATATTAAATGCTTTTTATGTTACCTGTCACAAAACATATCCTTAATAAGTATATTTTTCAACCTTTCCCTGTTAAGTGAAAATATTTTCAGGATATACAAAAATCACATTGCATTACTAAAAATTCACATGATTATATGTGTTTAGAAATAATCACATCGGGATGCTTGCTTGCATTTCTTAAAAACATATTTTCCATTAATTAACTTGGTACTGCTCAACTTTTAATAATTATTTGAATTCTTATTTGAAAATAAAAATGTATAGATGACTAATGCAGTAAATAAATTGACATCACCCAGATTTTAAAAAATTGCTCACTTAAGAATCATTTGTTTACCACCATAACATTTCTTATAAAAAATACATTAATCATGAAAATAATTGACAGTCATGAGATAAATGTGTTCTATATTACTTTAATTTATTAGAAAGTTTTAGAACCATTTTATTAACTATAAATATTTAAATTTCTAGTAACTTCCAATGATTCATTGTTTATGCATCATAACATCATCCTATTATCTATACCATTATGAAACAGATATGCATAGTTGTGTCAAGAATTAACTGAGAGTCAACTTGTGTCAATCAATAATGATCATATTAGTTATTGTCAAAGATGAGTAATATTAAATTCAAAAGCAGTATGACTTATTTTAAAGAACCTAGACATATGAATTAACTGACACTAATTCTTTTCTGGGTTTCCTGCCAATTGAATAGAAAGAAAATTCATCAAAGCCTCTTTTTAAGGCAGAGGAAACCTATGCATAGTGAAATTATGTGGTTTGCTTGATTTCCTAATGAAAGTTGTGGAACCAGACTGATCTGACTACAATTTTTTTGTTAAAAATGCCTCTGCAAGATACACAATAGAACAGAAATATATATATAAAAGAATGCCTTCATGCTCATGCATCCCTTTAGATATTGCCTAGTCTTTCAAAGGAAAAGAGAGCAAACAGAGGATATCTGCCCTCACTATCTCTTGTTCTGTCCTTCAATTCATTTTCAGTCCACCACAAAATGTTTACTACCATGGCTCTCTGAGCTTATCAATTATTTCAACTCTATTTGTTAATCTATATGTAATATTTTAAATGTTTTTATCTGCTACCAAAAAATAAAGCAGGCTCAATGCAGCTTATACTAATCATTATTTTTATCATTTAACTTTTTTCTTTACTATTTCCTGTTTGCTCTCCTCACCCCTACTTAACAAGGAGTTGAGGCAGGTAACTGTTGTTCTAAGAGTCTTAGTAACAGTGTCAGGGCTGGTTTCAGTTTGTCTCTTGGCTTGTTCCTCCAGATGAATTCTGGCTATCACAGTTCCAGATGCCATAATAATATGAACTCCAGAAAGGATCACACACAGTTTGTGTGTGCATAAGAGTATACTTTTGCTTGCTGTTGTTTATTTTTTTCTTTATATGGTGTGGATCTAGAAAATTGAAATCTGATTTTATATATTGCCTTGTTTATTGATAACATGTTTAATGATTAACCAGTTTAATCTCCCAAATTTGTAGAGATGTGAAGAAAAATTACACTTTCTTTTGAACAGATATTTACAAGAAGGAGTATCTTGTTGGAAGAATTCTATCCAATGTATTACAATGTGCATAGCAGAAGGGTTTTTTCTGTTAGCTTCATTTCCTAAAAGACAGGTTGCCCTTCCAATTTGTGTAAAAATTATATTTCTAAGTAATGAAAGAAACTGTGTCTTTATGAAAAGTTAAACTCAACTTCCCAAACTAAAATCATCTCTCATATATATATATATATATATATTTTTTTTTTTTGCTAGCACCAGTATCTCTATGACTTTGGTTAACAATAACTTTTGCATTATTCAGAAAAAAAAGGAAGAAAGAAGTGTTATTTGCATACAAATTCATAATGCTATGAAAGACTGAGCTTAGAAAGTCCAAATTGCACATTGTTGCATTGACAAGGTATTATAATTTCTTGATGTTGCTTTTCCCCCACCCAAATTAGGCACAGATATTGAGGTGTGTCTCCATACATTATAATTTTTAGAAGTGTTTTTCTTCTTCCTTCAGGGCGTTGGTAAGGATAAAAATGTTGCCTATTTGTGTAAATAATAATGAAAATACATACAAGCTATTCTGACACCTTTACTAACTTTGAAAAAAAGTTTTCTCTCAGAGTCATTGAACCTCAGGTAAACTTTGTTTTTTTAGTTGCACAATAGATGCAATATTAATAATAGTAATAAATGCCACAAGAAGTTCTACTGGATATATTTTTAAACAATCAGACATTTTAAATATAAACTATTTTATCTGCATACTGAAATTTTGATTCTATTATTTTTAAATCACTAGGAAATGATCAGTAGCAAAACTTACTTTGAAAATGTGCAGTACATTTTCAAATACATCTTAATTACTGTGAACATAGTCATTCTCTCTATATAACTGTTAGGTGATGAACATATTCTATCAGAGTTCAATATTAGATGATGCTAGTTTTTAGTTAGTAATTTTATTAAACATTATATTTTTGTATGTATGGAAAAATCAGCTATTAATGATACATATAGACATGATGAAAATGATATTGACTTTATATCATGTTGTAAAACAGTTTCAATGACATACATGAAATAAAACTAGAAAAAATAATTTTTATAACTGAGTAATGTTTTTTTTTAAAGATTTATTTTATTTATGCATACAAGAGCTGGGGTACAGGCCAGAGGTGTGGGCAGTGAGAGGATCCACCAGAGACAGAGTCAGGAGCAGAACAGGCAGACTGACTGAAACATACTGCTGAGGGGAGCAGCAGATGAGGCAGGAGAGGTCTGCTGCACCATGTGGGTCCCCTCCCTGGGCGGCAGCAGGGATTGAACTCTTGCTGTAGTGGCTGCAGTTTGCTTCATAGGGTGTTGCTTACCCCACTGCCACCAGGGATGCCCCTATAACTGAGTAATGTTTACCTAAGTTTCATTCAAATGTTTTTCTTTGTTTTGCATATATATAGCATTTCCATAAAAAGAAATTAATACATGAGATAAGTTTTTATTATTATTAAACATAGCTATTCTACTGGAAAAATCAATATTTCACCACTAAATAATCTTCTTCTTATTATATATACCATTAGTAATTAATATATTCTTTTGTGGCCAATTAATTTTAATAAAATTACATACTAAATATGTAATACTCATCTATCTAAATATTAATGTAGTGAAACTATATTCCTTTATAATAATAAATACATATTTGATTAAAACACATTTTTTAATGATGAATTTGAACATTTGTGAAATTTCAGTTGTCCAGGATTACGTGGCTAATAAGTAGTGGACTTGAGATGGAAAATTACGAGAGAACATGATGTGAACATTGAAATCGTGTTTAAGGAAATGACAAAGCACTGAAGAAAAATAGGCTGGGGGATAATGTTGTGTATGTTCGCCTTGGAGGGATTACTTCATGGGCAATATGTGGAATACATTAAGGGGTAGTTTAGAGGTAAAAGGAATTTAAAAGACTATAAGAAAAACATTATAAGAAAATCACAAGGGCATGAATTAAGATAATTGCAGTGGTGCTAAAGAAATAGATGAGTTAATATTTTTTATTTTGTAGTTAAGTGTATATTATGGGAACAGGAAAGGAAGGAATCTGGATGATTCTCATTTCTGCTTATAAACTTTGGAAATCAGAAATGTGTCAAAATTTGTTTAATACATTGCTTTTGATTTTCTGTTTGCTTGTTTGTGTGTGTGTGTGTATCTGTATATTTGTGTGCATGCATTTTTAAAATATGGGTTTGGAGTCAGACTTAATTCATTACTAAATTAAGGAAGTGCTGTATGGTAAACTTCTCATACTAGTGATTTTATTAACCCTGAAAGATTAGCGATTCCCTTGCTAGAGACTGTACACTAAATGTGAAGGAAAAATAACACAAATGGCATCAATAATGTACATATAATGAGAATTGTAATCCGAAACAAAGAATTCAGTAAAGTCACTTGGGTTTAAAGTTTAAAGCTATGTCAATAATAGAGACAGTCACAATACTAATAATTAAATGATCATGGCTATTTCTGAAACTTTGTGCACTTTTCTTGTAAGAATTCTTTTCTAAACCCTGATTGGAAAAGCCCCATTAACTTACCATCAAAGATCAAAATGGAAGTTCTCTAAACAATGAATGATTTGTTGTGTTTAATTTAATAAATAAACCAGAAAATTTATCTTCACATCTGAGCTCCTACAGTGATCAATACCAGCAATGAATAAACAGAGTAGCCCTTTTACTGACCCTTTTCTCAGACCCCCCCATTGCTGTGTCCATCTGCTTAACAATAATAAAGGTAGGTGTTCCTTTTATAATCATGTGATTATTTTATGAACTTAAGGTAGATGATACATCATTAAAATCATTTTAGGGGCCTCCCTGATGACCCAGTCAGTTAAGTCTCAGTACTATCAAGCTTTCACCAGCCACTGCTGCATGAGTTCAATCTCCAACCAGAGAGCTGACTCACATGGTGTGATAGACTGATAGACCTCTCCTGTCTTCCCCACTGCTTCCCCTCAGCAGTATATTTCAGTAGATCCACCTGTTCTGCTCTCCACTCCATCTCTGATGAATCCTCTGACAGGCACACCTACCTCTGGCCTACATCCCAGCTCATATATACATAAATAAATAAATCTTAAAAAAATCATTTCATATTTTATTTTGAAAGCATGCATAATTTACATGAATGCATCAAGGTGATTATTACTCCACATATTTTGCAATTATATCCACTTTTATTTTTGTTTTTTGTCTTGACTTCTCATTCCAAATTCCTTATCCCAAGAACTTTCTTAACAAGGTACATCATATTTATACATACATATTTATATGTGAACCATGTTATTAGTTCACTAACAAATAAGTTCATTATTAACATTTCATGGCTTAGAGATCAATCAATTCCATAACTTCAGTATTAGTAGTTTACACAACCATTTTCTAAATGGAATGCTTGTAATTTCCTCAAACTCACATATTATTTCTAAAAGTATATTTGCATATCACCTGTCCCAAATCAGTACTTTATTTAATATTCAAGGAGAAAAAATGCTTTCCATGATTGTTTTAATAGTAATTATTCCAAATGCAAATATAGTTTCATTCAGTGAAACCTATGTCTATCTTGATTTAATTAAATAAGTCTACTTTGCTCTCACTTCAATAGAATTCATTTTATATATGTATACATATATAATGATATATAATGACCCTTTTTATACCGAATACAAGTTATTAGGTCACCTGCCAGCAGTCTTCTCTCAAACTACCTAATTAGCATCCCTTTAAGTTTTATTCATATCTCTATTTCCAAAATTTGATCATTAATTTTTCTCCTTTATGCATACGGTGCATATTTTTTAGTTCCTTTTGGCCTTCAGGCTTTTTTGTAAAAGCTAGAATCTAGCGAAGTATTTGTAAGGTATTTTTATATTTCCAAATTTTCTGGCTTTAGACCAGAAAATAAATTTTTTATCTTAATCTGAAGATGATAAATCTTCTTAAACAAGTAAATACTTGCTTTCATGAGTTATTATAATATTCATTGGATTAAGATGGTAAGTTTTCTTTCAACAAAGTGATGCCATTTTAACCAGTAATTTCTACGCATATTGAACAACACATTCAAAGGGGGTAGCAGCTTTCTCCCATTTCTTTCTCAGCATTGTTGTGTCTTTGGGAAAGCTCATGACTCTGTCCTTCCTGACACACCTTCCTTGGATGCAAATAATTTTCATTATTGTGATTAGCATGGTTGTGCTAACAATTTCTTGACAATCATCACTGTTTGCTTTGCAAAATGTCTTTATTTCCATTCATCTTATTCCCACAAAAACACTGAAATGAAAAGAATCACCTATTCATAAAGAATCCTTAAACATATTGTAAAAACTTCAATCATAGATCCGGTCATCCAAGTCACCAACTTTGGATAAACTAAACTTCATATTCCCTTAGTCACCCTTTGCCATGACAGTTATCTCTGACATTCTCATGGATTGGAAGATTTAACACTATCAAAATGGCCATCCTACCCAAAGCAATTTACAGATTCAATGCAACTCGTAGAAAAAAATTCTAGTGGTATTCTTTAAGGAAATAGAACAAAGATTACTGAAATGTATATGGAACTGCACACACACACACAAAAGCCAAGTAGCCAAACTCTCCTAACTAGAAATGATACAAATGGAGGTATCAAAACTTTTCCTTTTTAGATTATTTGATTTTTTTCTGCCTTTAGATACCAAATGCAAATACTTCTCTACTAATGCAAACCTATATTGTCCATTACTGATATTAGTTTTATCCATTTAAAATTCTTCCTGATATTAGTTTTATCCATTTAAAATCCATGCATATTTCATACTCAGACAGCATCAGATGGTCAAAATAAAAATGTTATGATATTATTAGTTGGAAAATTTCTCATATGTTTCTCTATATCCCACCCAAAAATTTGCATTCTATCTAAAGGTACATGGAGAACTTCAAAGACTGACTTTATCTTCCATAATTAATGTTCCTTAATTTTAAACCCAGTAGAAAACGTTTTATGGTCTTGCATAAATATCACACTGTTATGATCCCCATGTCCTAGTTTATGCTGTCTTACACATTTATTTTCCTTTTTAACCAGTTTTTAATGATGTTATTATATGTGATCTTAGAAATCATTGAAAAATGTCCTGAGTCTTCTCTACTTATATATTACCTCTTGTGCTATTATAGAATTTGAGACATAAGTTTTTCTTAATATATATCATAATACATTTCATTATTTTAATTGATGTTCCTTGAAGGTCCTTGAAGACTGGAACCTTGTTAAAATATCTCTTTAACCTGATAGCCATAATATTACTCATAAAGTAGATCTCATAATTTAAATAGTTACTAGATCTACTCCCTGAGTATGTGGAGTTGAATTTCACTCTGTCCAGTTTAACATCTACCATGTCTTACACAACAATGTCAACATATAGAAATAATGAATTGATAGTACCAGGCAACAAACAAAAGCAGGAATTTTCTGGAGGGGAGTCAATACTTGGAAGTAAAGTAAAACATCAGTGAGTGATCCATTTTACATCCTAAGGGAAGGCTACAATTGAACTGCAAGTGGTTGCTAGAACTGACTCAAAACTCACAGGCTTCTTAGTGTGAAGAATCAGATGGCAGAAACTGATGTAATCTAAACTGTGAGAAAACAGTAGGGAAATTCTCAAATATTGTTTCTGCTCCATTTTTTTTTCCTTTCTTTTTAGAAATCCAGTTACATGAATAGTAGAACTTTAACCACATTTGTGTAGATAGATAGATAGATAGATAGATAGATAGATAGATAGATAGATAGATAGATAGATAGATAGATAGATAGTTAGATCTAGATCTATGCCATCTATATTTATCTATTTACCTACCTCTTTATCTAATCTTGCATTCCTTTCTGGGTTACTTATTATTTAGTCTTATGTTAGTTTATGTATTTTCAGTTTTCCTCCTATTTAACCATTTTTGAGAGAGGTCTTCAGTTCTTTTGTTTTTAATGTTTTCATTTTTTTTATCACCACAAGAATCACTATGGCATTTTTTATAAATTTAACTTTCCCCATAGCAAATTTTTCATCTCATCTATTTTCTTAAAATTAACTATTAAATTTCATTTATTGTTAAACATAATTTATAACATTAACATTTTTAATTCACATTTGATAACTTCAGAATCTAGATCATTTATGTGTAGATTTCAATTATGTTTTTCATTGTTCTAGCTTTTATCTGCCTATTACATACTTAAGAGAATATCTTATATAATGTATGAAAAATTGCAGTGTCTATGAATAGTGTTATTTTACCTGCAATAAATTGTATATAATCACCAGAAATATGATTATTAGGGTCAGTACATCCCAACCAAATGCTAGTTTGCAGAATTCATTAGGTTGCTTTCCCTTGTGCTCATAATGCAACTCTGTGAATTACACTATCACAAATTTAACAGGAGCTTAAAATGCTGAGCTATCATTCCCCTCTTGATAGTTTCTGAATTTAATTTTTTATCGCCTCAGAAGCAAGAATTGTGAAGGTTTCATTAAACTATTCAACATTTTAGCAGCATCTGTGTTCTGCTTGCATAGCCTGGGAGTCTGGTAACATCAATGGGAAAAGTATTGCAAAATGTCAGTCTCATTTCTCACTGGGAATTTAGCCCTTCAAGTCTGGCAACTCTTGGTTGCCCGGAAATCCAATTTTCCCTTCTCCAGCTCCTAAACTACTAATATCTCTGACAGCCTCAGATTTTCCCTTAGGTTTCTGCTGCATTTTTTCAGTTCTTCTCCCCTTAATGCATATCAGCAAATGTCTTGATGGAAAAGGAAAGGAAAGTACTGGATTCATCATAATGATTGTATAAAATTGTAAATCCCACAAATAATACACACATGGGAAAAGTTAAATTTCAATCCACAATATGGCACAATGCATTTTACATTCCATACCTTAATAATATAAGAATGTACAAATCTATAGCTTCATGTATGCATATATATTTTATATGTAAAATATATAGTTGTGAAATAACTAAATAACTTGATTCCAAATGATCAGCTGATTCCATTTTGGAATATTTTTTAGCTACTGGATACAAAGAGTTTTCCTGACTTCTTCTGTGGCCCAAACCAGCAATTCAGTATTCCATGTGTAAGGAATGAAGTAATAATCTAAGGGAAGCTATCATCTAGTACCAGAAGTCCCAAACCCCAATCTCATATATAAAGAGAGCACTGTGGTTCTTGGACTGTTCTCTTCCATAATCATTGATGGTCATCTCATCTGCTGCTAGGTTTCCTGCCCATTTCATACCTTATTCAGAAGTTCATTGGAATGCATATTGTGTACCATAGCTGTATGCATCTGAGCAGTTAAGTCTTTAAGGTCAAATATCAGATGAATATTTGAAGTAGTTCAATAAAGATTAGTCCACTGACTGCAACTGGGGGTGGTAGGACAATGGGAATACAAATACTGACTGAGTGGGCCCTCACAAGGAATCCCTGTAGTCCCTCCTGTCTCAAGTCCCTCAATACTCAGAGAATTATTTAGCCCTTTCCCAAGGAAGCCATGTAGAGTTTGCAAAATAAAAACAATAAATACGGGGATACCTTCTAAGGCAGCGGAACTACAGGAATCCTACTTTCATGCTACTCTGTATATTGGCCTCAACAATTTGTCAACATTATATTCAGTGTCCTTTCTGATCTAGTCCAATAGTTCTGATCTAATAGCTTATGCCCTCATAAGGTGAGTTTGGCTATCATTCTTTGGCTATGATAAGAAAAAATTAGATGTACTAGCCCATATAAATAATGAATAAAATCAACAATCCAACCTCTCAAAAAAAAAAAGAAAAGATGCATTTATTTGGTAGATTTTCAAGTGGAAATATATATCTGGAAAGAAATATAAATGATTTTAAAATATATTTCAAACTTTTTATCCAATGGATTCTCAAGGTAAAAATACAAGAAAAAAGTAATTTAAAATGGATAACCAAAAATAAACACTTCATTTTCCATTTCAAGTAATGCTGTGTCTTTTATCAATGAGTCATCATTGACTTAGAAAATAAAAAAAAGAAAATTTTGAATATAAGCAATAATATTTTAAAATTAAATTAAACCATTTTTTCCCTTTTTATCATGTTCACAACAGTATTTGGTAACAAAACACAAAATGTTTCAAAACATTTTCCTTTACCTACATCAAAATTTATTAGTAAGTTGAAGGATAAATACAGATAATTTTAAAGTAATAAAAACATTTCACAATTACCACAGGATTAATATTTATACTTAAACATATGTAGAAATATTTAGGGAAGAATGAGCTCAAAAGCTACCAAGGTTTAATAAGTCATTTATAAAAATGAAATAGTAGAAAATTAGGTGATATAAAACATTCTGAAGTTATCCAAAAAATGGCATCTGGTATTCAGCTTTAGGTAATTGCTGCTATAATTGCTTTTAAGTGATGCCAAAAAAATCTAGATTTTTTATTTTTAAAAACTAGATCAGTATTTTTAGTATGATATGGACAAAACTAATGATATCTACTGGCTGAATTTTACTCTAAGACAAAAAAAAAAACACTTCAAAATACATACTCCTAATAGCACCTCAAAATACATACCCTAATAATTGATATAAATCATACATTTTTAATTAACATAGTAAATGCATATATATGTGTGTGTGTTAATAAAATATAACTAAAAATAATTTTAAGGTGAATTTAGTTTGCAAGCCTACATATAATATTTAGAACCCATAATATGTCATTCCTAACTGTGATAGTCATTACTGGTGTTCACTATTACCTTCATCTTTGTGACTACAAAGGAAGCCTATTTTCTCAGACCTCTTGTATTGAAAAGAAACACAACTGCTGGGATGTACATCATATTTGAACTGAGAAGATGAAGGTTGCTAAGTAATTTCTCAGTCTCTTTTCACCCTGCCATGGGTAATTTTGCACAACCACATTCAGATCGTAGAACAGGAAGATTCAAATACTTTGCTTTGAAGTTCTGGAGATCCTCCAAAACTGCAAAAGGTTTTGGATGAGCAAGAAATTAACATATGTTCTGTAAATTCACTGACATTATAAGCTTGTTTATTATTGCAGCATAAGCTTGTCCAGACAGAAAAATACAACAAGGAAAACTGTAGGGAAGCTATTTTGAATAGTTCATCTATTAGTGGTCTCTAACAAAACAGGTATGATGTGATATCAGGAGGTAATATCAGTCAATGTTTTCATTAAAACTATTGTGTACATCAACAGATTGAATTATAAAATATTTTGAAATGGGCAATAAAATAATGTCTTAACCATTTTCTTTTATATTTACTTATAATTTAATATTTGACTTAAGGATAATCATAAGTAATTTTAAAGCAATAAAAACATGACTTTTTATTTAAAAATATACAACAATGAGAAGAAACAATGCACGGCATCCAAAAATGTGGATAGATATAAACATACATTTCTTGCAAATGCAGTCAGACACAAATAATTATTGTGGATTCATTTTTCTGAACACAAAAATAATACATCGTAAACACAAGAAAATTAATCTTCTGGAAGTCAGGATATTGGAAACTCTTAGGTTGTATGTTATAAACAGAAAGAAGCAACGTGTGGATGTGGTGTTAATGTTCTGTTGCCTAAATTGGGTGTCAGGGTACACAGCATTTGAAGGAGGCCATCTATGGGACATTTGCTTATTTATATCTTGCTGATTGTTCCAATATTTCAATGTCATGAAAATTTTTTCATCCAAAACGATTATTTTCGGGATTGTTCATACAATTGAATCATTTTGGAAGTGATGCTATCTTTCCCCACAGAAAGAACTTCTTGCTTACTACTTACCATGAACAGTAGTTCTATTATGATAGAACTCACTGCTCATGCAGATAATACTTGACCTTCCAGTTTGATGTACAGCTATGTTGGTATAGTGATTGTAGACTTTTTCTATGCATAACTGAGTCTCTGGTCCAGGAGTCTTGGTTCCTCTGCCAGCATCCATATGATTGTTGTAGGCCATCTATAGGGTAATATCAACTGCTGACAGTTTTGGTGAGGAGGATGGGGTAGGATAAAGATATGACTTGCTGGAATAATCATTAATAGAATTTAAAGGATGTCCTTGAGAACCATTGGTAAATAAGTTAATAAAATGATATGATCATTTGACCAGAAAGAGTTCTATGCTTTCTTGTCTTATCAGGGGGAGGATCTAGGAAGTAGACTCAAAACCCGCCCACCTGTAGGCATGAGCACTAACGGGGCTGTCAGTCTCATGTGTCCCTATTTTAATAACTAGCAATGAGACCATTTCAGAATTAAAGGAAGGCATTACCACCCTCCTTAATATTTACAGAGAACATAAAATGAGAAGAATCCAAGACTACTATATCCACATCATTGAATATTGACTGAATCTTCTGGGTGGACTATGAAGGTTTGAAACATTCAATTATAAGTATGAAGAATGACTGACACTTTGAGTGCTGTTTGTTGGAGATTGTAGAGTAGGGAGCCAACACTATCTTGTTATATTTCCACTACTACAAAGGGTAAGTTCATGCCAGGAATTATCCATGGTTTAAGGACAGAATCACATGGACTGAAGACCTCAACATAAAAGATGCAATGAATGACAGAAAATATGCAGTTTATACACAATGGTACCTAAATACCTAATACCAGAGAATCTCTCCTGATGTTGTTGTCCAACAGGAATGCACTGACTCTGTGGTGTAGAGAGAGTTTGTTGATTTTTTCCAGGTGGTGATGAATATGTCACTGTTGTGGTCCTAAGTCTCATTCTGCTCATCGGCATGATTCTGACAGTGCTCTAGAAGGAAAAAATTTAAACAGGACTACATTGGCTACAGTACAGCAGGCAAATGATCCTGCAAATGAGAAGAACCCCTCAGATATAGTAGATACTAAGGGTCTAGTAGAGCCTTTCATAGCATCAGGGTTCAGTAATAAAAGCATAATTAGAATACTCTGATGATCCACTGGTGAAAGGAATAGTGAGTCGGAGTCTGTGGTACATGCAGACATCTGGAAAAATTAAGAGAAGACCCAGATTATATCCTCAGCAAGAAGCAAATCCCAACTGTTCTGAAAAAGAAAATGTAGCCCATAATCATGAGTGGACTTGGAAGCCTTGGCATAGACAGATACACGTTCATTCTAATAGGACAGAAAAATGTGTATAAGATATATGTAAAAATATTCTACTTAATCGTTTGATATGAGGAGTCAACATCACATGATGAAAAGACTGTGTGATTCTCCTTATATATAAAGTGTCTTGTTAAGATGTACTTTCTTGCAGAGTCATTTACAACTGGGATAATTCAGACATTCCCATTACCAGGAATGCAATTTGCCTGTTAATGGATATAGTAGCAGAACTTTTAGTATCCCAGCAGACATGTCTTTTTTGTCTCAGAGCTCAACCAGTTTTAACATTTGCTGTAATAGAAAATGGAAATACTATGATGGAGGCTTATCCGGGGTAGTGACAACATCACTATTTTGTTGTAGTTCTTGGAAAACATCCATTTGTTGTACTACATATTCCTGGTTTGAGAAGTTTTTGTTGATGTTTCGTTTCTAAAATAAGAAGCACATTTTAGTTTTCTGTGCTGTGTAGACTTACTTTAACATTTCACCCTTTAAATGTGTTTTATCAATTTGTAGATTCATCATAGCAAGATTAGCAAGGGATGTACGCTAGAGGTCACTTTGTCTTGGGGCTTTTAGATCAATACCAAAGAGGTAATTGAAAATGGAAATCTCATGCCTTGCTTAAGGTTGATGATACCACTTTTAGAATAAAAGCTGTAGTTAAATTCTTTGACAAAGTTCATTCTGCAGTGAGTCCCTACTCAGCCAAGGGAGAAAGCTTTGGTTTCTTCTAAGTGGGGTCATTCGATTACCTGTCTCCTATATCTCAGTATTCTTTCTGGGGAACTATCTTCCTTCTAAAGTTTCAGTTATGCTTCCAGCAAGAGACAACATCTCCAGCACTCTGTACTAGTTTCATGGTACCTTCAGAGTCTCTCAGGGTAAAGATGGTCATGGTTTTTGTAAGTCAGAGAACAGGGCTACTGATTCCATTCTGCAAATTTCTTCTCTAATCCTGCTCCTTTTTTCTTCTTCTTCTTTTTTTTTTTTTTTTCACTCCCAGCCCCATTATGTGGAATTGATAAATAATAAGAAGAGGAAAAATCTGGACAATTTGGTATCCCTCTTAATCATTTATGTTCTTACAATGACAATCTCCCACCTCATCTCATACAATTTTTTTACTGACAATTTTTTTACTGACAGTGAAAAGCATGATGAAGATCATGAACGCTTATTTATATTGTCAAAAGAGAGAGCAGTTGACTTGTTTTTGGCAGCATCTCGGATTTACATATAAAAGGGAAAGCTAGCCTTTGGGGGAATTCTTATCTCTCACTTCATTGATTGCCTTAAGCAAAGCTGCTGGCTCAATGAGGCTTTCCACTCTCAGAGATTCCCCTAAAAGCCTGGGCCTGGTTCACTGATTGCTCATCTATGTTGAAATACGATGGCGTGCATTGCACTGCTATGGAAAACCATCTGTGCAAAATCAGCACCCCTTGTGTGTAACCAAAAGCCAATATGCTCTCTCTGCTCAGTTGGCAGAACTTAAAAAATGCTCAAAGCCAGGCCAATAATTCTTTTGATCAACTTTGGGACATTTTATTATCTCCTGGGCTGTTGCCTATAGCCTAATTCTTTGACATATGGGAGAGTACAGACTGAAAGATTAAGGGCACTTCTCTTTGAAACTATAGATTACAGGGTAAGAAATCATCCCTGCTGCTAATCAGAAAATCTACATTACTAATGGAAATGCCATGGTGGGAATAAGTCAATTGGAAGTTAGCCTCCCTGGAACTGAAGAAATTCCTGTTTGGGAAACCCTGATAACCACTGATGACTCTTTCTGGGGGATCACCATGTATGCTACCAGGGCTACACTTCTTGTGTAGCAATCTGGCACAGGCTTTCCTTCTCCAAAGCCATAATATAGTGCATATTATTGTAATCTTAAGAGACCTTCACTTTTTAAGGAATTACCCGTAATAGTCCTCAGACAAATCTCTCCAACATGGGGTGACCCTACATTACTTGGGAAAGTTACCCAGAGTGATAACTGACTCATTAATTATGCATACTCCATGGGAGTTTATTGCTATTCTAGAGATCATCCAATTAGGAAAAGTAGTAAGAATTTTTCTCTGATGTTATTTTACATTATCAATGACACAACCTTGACCTTGGAAGGAATTTAGCTCAGTCTAATTCATTGGGTAGAGTGGTTATAGATGATCAAATTACCCTAGACCTCCCCCTAGCAAGCCAGACAGAGTCACTGTAATTAATAATAAATCCTGATATATCTGGATAATTGCATTGGGGCAAATAGGTCAAAATAGAGATACAAGGAGATAGCCTCCTAATTTTTTAAGGTAGAATCAATGATTTATGTGATTTTTCCCCAGTCTGATTAGACATGGAATTCTAGAGAGCATGGTTGAGGAAAATCTTTATTGTGATCCAGGTTAAATGTTTGTGTATCCCTCACATTTATACATGTTGAAATCCTTTGTTCAATATGATGGCCATGGTGGGGGTGGGGGGATCTCATAAACAAACACCTTTACAAATAATGTCCCAAAGAGCTTCTAACCCTTCCACTATGTGAGGATACAAGGGAATTCGATAACCCTCATCCAACCATGTTGACATCCTGATGAACTGCTCATCTACAGAACTGTAAGAAATAATTTTCTGTATTTTAAGCTATCCAGTCAATGATACTTGGTTGAAGCAGACAGAACAACACTTGGTCTCCTTAGTTCTTGGAGTCCTATTTCAGTCTCTGTTGGTCTGATTAATTGTGGTCACAGTGAATGACCCAGTGTAAATTTTGGGGATGAATCCACCATGAACTTTTTGTGTTCATGTTGTGTGTGTTGGGATTATAAAGCCGCAATTACACTGTAATCTGAACAGTGTTCCAAGATTATTCACACAGGTTAGGTTTCGGAGAGATAGATAGTATTTCTCCCTGTATAAAGAACAAGCTTACTTCCTGTTTGATGGTCTCAGTTGCTTTTTTTTTTTTTTATGGTTAGAGTCTTTTTCCCCTGGTGCCCCNCCCCGGGGGCCCCCCCCCCCCCCCCCCGCCACCACTGCAGGTAAGAGATTTACTTATACCTTTGCTTTGTCCTGTGGCACTTAGAGTTTAGAACTCTACTGATGGGATTATTTTGTTTTTGATCCCAGGAATCTATTATCTTCTGTCAGCAATCATGTAACTTTAGCTGGTTCAATGTATTGGTGCTTATCTAGAACAAAATAAATTCTTTAATACATGTATGTTTTAGTTTGGAAAGCATCAACATCTACCCTTATAGAATCTACAAGTTTTATAAATATAATTATATATATAGATAGATATTGAAAGATTTAAACCTATGATTATATTGATATTTTATAGAATAAAATGAAAGGAAATTAAGCATATGATATAGATTATATTTATTATACTTCAGTTTTAAAACAGTTTTATGATCTTTATCCTCCCAAAAGAAAATTAAAATCAGTAAAAGTTATGAGATTTTTTAAAAAATTTATTTATGCATACAAGAACTGGGGTATAGACCAGAGGTGTTTGTGTGTGGGGGGGGGGAGGGGTGAGAGGAGTCATCAGAGACAGAGTAGAGAGCAAAATAGATGGATCTACTGAAATACACTGCTGAGAGGAGCAGGAGATACAGCAGACATCTGCCACACCATGTGGATCAGCTTCCTGGCCCGGGATCAAGTTTGTGCTGCTTATGCTGCAGTGGCTGCAGATAGCTTCATAGTACTGAGCCTTAACCCTTTGTACCAAAAAGGAAGCTCCAGAGTTATGGGATCTTATGGCAGATTCTATCTCAGCAGTTCATATTCTTTCTGCATTATATTCTACATATGTATTTTCTTAAAAAGTGAATGCAGGGCCTCCCTGGTGGCGCAGTGGGTTAAGCAGCGCATTGTGAAGCAAACCGCAGCCACTGCAGCACGAGTTCGATCCCTGCTGCCGGCCAGGCGGGGGACCCACATGGCGCAGCAGACCTCTCCTGCTGTGCCCGC
>JAGFMF010011611.1:1305773-1362269 GCA_019455555.1 Galemys pyrenaicus
CCTGTTCTGCTCCCCGCTCTCTGTGGTGAATCCTCTCACCACCACCCCCCACCTCTGGCCTGTACCCCAGTGCTTGTATGCATAAATAAATAAATCTTTAAAAAAAAAAAAAGTGAATGCAATCTCTTACTGTTGTTTTACTAGAAGTATTAATCTGAAGAGAAAAATGTGATGATGGGAAAATGGTCTCAAATGCCATAGCCTAAATAATAATTGTAGCTAAATTGTTTACTTGTATTTCAGAAATCAATCAATCTATATTAGTTATACTCACCTAATAAACCTGAATATATTTTAACAGATACCTGCTCTACTTTGTTCACTGTAACTGACTGCAGGCACATAGTCAAATGTACCTATAAAAATGCATTATCCACTGATGGGCATACACATTTATTTCTAGAATTTATTATTATCCTGTATTGGAGAAATGTCCTTGTAAATTGAATAGGTAGCTAAATTGAATTTTTAGAAATTCTAAATTCTGAGAACTAAATATATTAACTTATTAGTCCATTAAAATAATTATTGAAGTTACTTTCTTCAATATAAAGTAACTTTATTTTACTCTATTCAAAACACCATACCTAAAAATATTTTTGGTAGCACTGACAGTGTACTATATCTTACAATAAAAGATGTACCTCATGTATATAATTACAAATCATTTTATTTATCTTTTTATACTGAATATCATTTATTATTTTTAAACTAAATTTCTAAAAGTCAGTTCTGACCCTTTCAAACTGACTCAAAACATAAATAAGCATTGACATATTGCTTCTTAAGATGAAAAATAAATGTGAAAAAATGCAGCTGTTGAAGAATAAACCCTAAAAGAATTTAAGACAATTTAATTTGTAATTTATCGAAAATCTGATTTGGGGAGTAACTTCAACAAAACATTTGCAAGATTTCACTCCATAAACTACAATACATAATGAAAACAAACTGAAGACCTAAATAAATGGGAAAACATCTGCATTCATGGATCAAACAACTTAACAATATTAAGCTAGCAATAGACCTCAAATTAAACTACAATGCTATTATATTTAAATTCCAGTTATCTGCATTGTAAAATGAAAATGCCAATTCAAAATTTAATGAAAAAATTCAAGGAACATAAAATAGCCAAAACAAACCTAGAAGAGTAGAAAGAATCACTCTTCTTGCTTTCAAAATTTATTGTGGATCAACACCACAGCTCACAAGTCATTGCTTGGCATGGGCATATAAATCAGTGGAGTAGAACTGAGAGTCCAGAAGTCTACACAAATACCACTAGACAGTTGATTATTTATTTAGTCATTTATTTATGCATACAAACACTGAGGTACAGGTCAGAGATGCAAGGGGTAGGAGGATTCCCCAGAGGCAGAGTGGGGAACAGAACAGGCAGATAAACTGAAATACACTGCTGAGGGGAGCAGTGGGTGACGCAGGAGAGATCTGCCGTGCCATGTGAACCACCTCCATGGCAGGCAGCAGGGATCAAACTCGTGCTGCAGTGGCTGCAATTTGCCTCATAGTGTGTTGTTTAATCCATTGAACCACTAGGGAGGCCCCTAGACAGTTGATTTTTGATAAGGGTGACACAGCATTCAAAATAGAAAGACTAATCTTTCAACAAATGAATATGACATAACTGAATTTCTACATGCAAAAGAATGAAGCTGGGGCCTCCCTGGTGGCCCAATGGTTCAGTCTCATTGCTATCACTGCTAAGGCCTGGGTTTGATCCCAGGTCAGGAAGCTAACCTACATATTGTGCAGCAGACCTCTGTCGCTCCTACTGCTCCCCTTAGCAGTGTACTTCAATAAATCTGCCTGTTTTGCTCCCCACCTATCTCTGGTGAATCCTCTCATACTCCACACCTCTGGCCCACAGTCCAGTTCTTCTTTGCAAGAAAATAGAAAGAATGGAGGTAGACCACTGTCTTATACCAGATACAAAGGTTAACACAAATAAAGTATGTAAATGTAAGTACAAAAACTATGAAATGCTTAAAATGGAACTTAGGCACAGATCTTTGTGTCCTTCAGTTTGGCAATGGTTTATTTTATGTGACACCAAAAACAGAAACAACCAATTAAAACAAAATCCAGAAAACTTGACCTTTATTTGAAATAAAATTTGCTTGCTTTCATTTTGAAAAGAAAACCAACAGGATGAGATAAAATATGATGGAACTTGTAGCAAGAATAAAGAAATCTAGTATCTCAATAAGAAGAGACAAATAACACAAATAAAAAGTGGGAAACTGTCTAAAACTGAAAACTCTGCCAAAACCAAATGCTGACTCTATTAGGAACTCTCATTATTAATGGGAATTGCTACAAAGATACAGCTACTTTGGAAGGAAGTTTGGCAGTACCATAAAAGTTAAGAAGAATGTTTCTATATGATCCAGCAATTGCTTTCTAGGTATATCCCAATAAGTTAAAATCATATGTCTACACACACAAAAACAACAACAACAAAAAAACAACACCATTTAAAATGCTAAACATAATTAGTTCACAGGGATATGCAAATTATAATAACAATGATATTAATAGTTATCCACTAGGATGGTTAGAATAAGGATGTCAGATATTATGAAATGTTAGCTGTGGAAGTCAAAACCCTCATATAGTATGTTGGAAATGTAAACTATTGCAGTCATGTTATAAAAAGGTCTATCAGATCCTCAAACAATTAAGCAGAGTTAACCATGTTAATTCCACCCAAGAGCAATTAAATCATATCTCCACATAAAAATCTGTACCTGAAATTTTATAGCAGTAGTATTCATAATAACCCAAAGTGGAAGCAATATTCATTAATTGACAAATAAACAAATGTGATATGCCTTATAATGAGTTGTAATTTGGCTATACCAAAAAATGTAATACTGATAATTGTTATGATACATGCAACTGTTGAGAACCTTATATTACATGAAAGAAGCCAGTTACAAACAACCTCTTATTGTGTAATTCCATTCATAGGAATGCCCAAGAACACAGTCTTTAGTCAGAAAGTTGATTATGGTCACCTAAAGGATATGGAGGGGTAGATAACTAAAGGGAGGGATATTTCTTTGAGGACACAAGTGTTCAAAAATTGATGGTGATTTTAGTTGTATAACTCTACTCAAAAATTGATGGTGATTTTAGTTGTGATGTTAGTTGTATAACAATAATTGAAAATATTGAATTGTGTGCTTTGAATGACTAACTAGTACAGCATTTCAATTATATATCGTTCTGCAAAAGTGTGACAAAAAATATACAGATAATAAAACATTGCTCATGTGGACTAATGACTAATGAGCGCTGAATCTAAAGCATGAGGTTCTGTATTCACAGACCAGTTCTGCCACTTACTAATCATTTGATATCTTAGTTTTATTTGAAATTTTGAAGTGTGCTGTTCTTTTCTCAAGAGACTTATTTGTATATGTGTGTGTGAGGGAGGAGGAGGATGAACAATTTATACAATATGCTTAAGATAATCTCTGCACATAGTAAGTTGAACAAATATCTGCTTTAACAATCATACTAGTTTCTGAGTATTAAAAAACAAACAGCTTTTTATGGAACCATTTTTGAGGATGTAGGAGATGATATTAAGGAATACCAAACAAATTTTGTTATTAGTCTCAAAGAAAAATAACATGTTGAGCAGGGAACTTGAAAGACAATGGAGAAGTTTGGAAGAATATGATTTTTTTTTCCTTTTAATTGTCTCAGTAACTTTCCTTTATTGTAAAAGTATTCAAGTAAGTCATTTCTCTTAGATTCTGTGTTTTCTCTTTGTGGATAATCTTTATACTAAAGCTTACTAGTCATTAGTTTTCAACTCACAGAGGTAGGAGATTTACTTTTTGAGGATATGTTTTCTTTAAAAGTTCTTTTCTTTCTCAGGTTGCATCATATTGGTACAGCCAATAAAGTAATTCCAAAATGTGTAAAGATTGGCCATAAGGAACCTAATAAAATAATATGAAAAAATATTCAAGTTGATCCTACTTAGATGTCTCAGTAAGCGCTACCTTAATTTGCCACTCTGTCACTAAGTAATGAGGATACTCAAACCCCTTAGTCTATTCATTTCAACTAGATATTGTTGAGTGCATTTTGTTGCTCAGAAGAAAATACATCATGCCAAATATTATTTTCTTTTATTGCCAAATTATTTATGATTAAACCGTGGAAGCTATATTTAGAGTCTGAAAGGTCAGAACAAACTTCAAAGAGGAAAATAGAAGTAAAGTGGATATTTAATTCTTAAATTACTTTCTGTATGCCTCTCTTTTGTTTCACATGATAAATAAGTAACAAATCAATATTTGAATGTTTGTTTCTACAAAGAAAACCTCATTAAAATAAGCACCAAAGTCCACTCACAAAAAGATGACTAAAACTATATATATATATATATATATATATATATATACATGCAAAACAAAATGTATGTTTCTTTTTTTACAGTATGTTCTGAGTTAGGCATCCCTCTTTTTTACAATATGTTCTAAGATAGGCATCCCTCTTTTTTTACAATATGTTCTAAGTTAGACATCCCATAATTTATAATAATATAAAAGTTAAAACATATTAGCTAATTTTAAAATAGTTTTATAACTCAATAAGTAGTACTTTTGGAAAGGCAGATAAATCTCTAAAATAGTAGTCTTTAATCTTTATTGGTAGTTGGTCAGAGAAAATTATGAGAACCTTTGACAACATGTTTTATGAATTCATACATTCTTTTAAAAATCAATGATACACATGCATTCCTGACTGTGATGTGGAGCAATACCTACTACCTGAACAGTTTATCTAACCATTTTCTCTGTGTTACCCTTTCCTTTACTCCATTATAGTTCTGTGTGTCTCCCTAGCAAGTCTGCCTGCTGGGTGATAAACAAAATATTGCAGCAAGGAAAACAGGAATCCTCAAATAGTGAAGAGCTGTTCCTTGATAAAACATGTGGATAGCATAGGTAAAATAGAGACAATTTTCAGATGGAGCAAATTCCAAGTGTGAATAAAGAACATAAGTTGAGTAAAATGTTGGATAAAAATAGAATGGAGAAGATCTTTTATAGTCTAAAAAATGCTCTTATTTGGCATATTTGTACATATATTTGTAGAAAAAAAAATCAATGGAAGTAATTGAGATTAATCTAGAATTCCCCCTAGCAACTAAGTAAGTTTATTTATCTCATGTAGAATAATAAACTATTATAATTAACTGGAAAGCATTAATTAGAAGCATTACACTCTCAAAACAAAGAACTAAAGAGTTTCAGATGTTTTTATCCAATAGTTTATATTAATTTCACAATAATATCAATCCACTAGCCCATGAAGCTTCTATGAATAGACCTTTTGTTATAAATAGAAGTTTCTTAAGTGGAACATAAAGAGACGTTAATCTCAGTTCAAGTTTTCATATTCTAGTAGAAAAGTCAGTCAATAATTTATTTTTGAGTTGAATCTTCTGCTTTATTGTCCAGTCAAGATCAAGGAAGTTTATATAATGCTATAGTTTTGATAAAATACATTTTAATAATTTAAAACCTAACCACTAAGTAAATTGTTTTATACAGAAAACATAATATTCCCCCAAATTATTTACCCAGTATAAAAATTTTCTGGCTCTTCCTAACTCTTATTATCCAACAGTCACAACAAAAACAAGTCACTTCTGTCCCCTAGGATTGCTGAGTCACAGTTTGTTAATGTCATTTTAAAACAGTAAGCTATTGAGAGTGAATCACCATGCTGGGGTGGATTCTAAAGTCAATTATGTAGAGAAACAAAACTCCTGACAATAAAAGTGGTTGTAAAGATGACTGTGATTGTGATGGCACATGTTTTCAGTCCACTGTATATACCCCAGGTTAGCTTAAACTGTGCAGAAACTTTTACTCCAAGTTAGAGAAAAGCCTAAACAAGAGTTTTCTTCCATCTCTTCCTCTATATCCACAGACCCTTACAAGCCTAATACACGCCCTCTCCCTCTCACCACCCCGCGAAAAAAAAAAAGCTAAAAACAAAGAAGATAATTAGATAAAAGTTCTATATAAGTCCTAGGGAAAAGCTATTTTTGCTGTTGGTGGTTTGTGGTTATTGCCTTTCCCTATTCATAAAATGTCATAGTAAGGAAGGTTTGGTTATGAGGGAATCATAATCCCCAGACATAACAACAGTGCAAGAAAATGAAGAGTGAAAAAGAGAATTCTCAAAAACCATATAAATACTTGTCTCAAGCCCCTGAACAAAATAAACACCCATCTGCTAACTAATTTGTATCAACTCTTCTCACCCCTCAGTTATGGCCAGGAGATGGATGGATAGGGTGTGGCATTGCTTGTGGTCAACTGGCTCTTCTGTGGATGCATTATAGTGCTGATATCAAGTCAGTGTCTAGTTCTGCTTAATAGAAGTCTCCCTTCTCCTTCAACAAAACTGTTGAAAAATATTACTTTCGGAACCTCCAAGTAATGAGATAGGGGCAGTTCATCCCTCTTATGCCTTTTTTTAAAAGATTTATTTATTATTTATGCATACAAGAGTTGGGGTGCAGGCCAGAGGTAAGGGAGGAGAGTACCCATGAGAGGATTCATGAGAAACAGAGTGGGGAGCAGAACAGGGGAAGTAGTGGGTGAGACAGGAGAGGTCTGCTGCACCATGTGGATCACTTCCCTGATGGGGGATTGAACTCATGCTGCATTGGCTATAGGTAACTTCATAGTGCTGAGACTTAACCAGTTGTGCCACCAGGGAGGCCCCTCATGCCTTTTATTTTTAAAGTGATGTTACCCTAGAGAGCTTCTGAAGTGGATCAGAAACTCAATTTTACCTCAAGGCCACACTAAACACAAAAAAGCCATCCCTTTTGTACTTGTTCTAATTATTTAGCTACCTTATAAGACCAACTTCATTTTCATGGATATTTGATAAGGGTTTATTCAAACATCTGAAATTTATTCCAAAGCAGTTAAAGCTGACCATCAAATACACATGATTCAAAAATGATTTATCTGTTCTCTAAATTTTCTAGCATAAAAATGAATGTTTCCAATTGTAAAAAAAAAGTGTACATTCATTTTCTCCCATTTTCTTGCTTTAAGTAAGATAGTTAATATTTAATAAGATATCAGTGCCCTATTTCAGAAGCTTCACCTTGAACCATCTTCTAATATGATTGTTAATATTTGTAGCAACCTAAGTTTTTTAACAGTACAAATATTGTTTGGTGGTCATTTGGAATTTATTTATATTTTTCCTTTGAAGAATGATGACTTTCAAAGTTTTCCTTTTAAAATGAACATTTTGTAATACCACCAGAGATGCAGCAATGTTGACCTAGTAGCTTTAGATTCTTTTCTTCCTCTCTACATAGAATAAGAGATCAGAGTTGTTCGTACCCAAGCTTTTCTTTCCAAAGCTATACAAAATTACAAAAAAAAAACGCTGAAAATATTTTATGTAATTTTCACTAATATCCTTTATTTACTGTGATATTTACATTCTCAACATATTAATTTCTATTAATGATTCCTTGTTAATTGGTGAAACCTCTGTGGAAAATGGTATCAGTATTCCTGAAAATATTTGGAATAGTAATAATACTTTATGACCCAGCAATGCCATTCCTTAAAAACTATAAAAACATTAATTTAAAAATGTACATTAAAACTGTACATGCATACACATGTTTCACAAAAACCAGGACATGAACACAACCTAAATGTCCATGGTTAAAGAAGTTGTGGTATGCAGTGGCATACTACACAGCTATTAAAAAGAAGAAATCTTGCTTTGGTGAAAACATGAATAAAACTTGAATATTTTAAGTGAAATAATTTATAAAGTGAATGACCAAATCCTGGATGCTTTATCTCATATATGGAATATCAATACCCAAGGCAAATGAACTAACAAGCCACAACAATATTATCTCTTAAATTTTGTGAAAAATATAGTAGTTACCAGAGGAAAATTGTGATAGAAGGAAAGGGTAAAGTGGGTCAGTTTGATATTGGGATGGCAGATTCAGTGAGGACTATATCCATACATGTCAAGGTATGATGCTATTTTCCAGACATTTAGTATCATCAACTAACAAACTTATTTAATGCAAAATAAATGAATGATTCCTATGGTTTAATTTAATTCCTATGATTAATACTGTTCTGATAACAAATGTGTTAAATGTACCTCTAACTTCACTTTCATTCACAATAATTTTATATTCTTATCTGATCCCCCTTGTTTTTTGAAAATGTAATTTACAAAGCAGTGATATTAATGCTCAATTTGTATAGGTACACTAGCTCTAGTATGAAAATATATTACTACCCACAAGACTGAATCTAGCACATGTTTAGATTTACCATTTGGTATGTTCTTTCACTAATCCACTTGTTAACACAACTGAGAATCATGGTAAATCAACTCTAACATATTTTATATGCTATGTACTCAGAATTCTTAGAAATTCTCAAATTTCTCATGTGTTTTATTTGCAAAGCTTTAAATCTCATTCTCCTTGTTCTGGACTCACAGAAAATCACATATATTTGTGCTCTAGTGCTCTTGTATTGATTCCCTCTATACCATACTGTTCTAGAGTAGACTGATTCTTCTTTTTATGTTGGTCATCCTATTCTAGGTAGGCTTATGAACATCCATATATTTCATTTTATTTTTCTTCAAGTCTTTCAAATGAACTTAAAAGTTTTGGTATATTTAACTTGAATTTCTATTTAAGTACTTAAAATGCATCATGCATTTTTTTTAATTGCAGCGCTTTTTAAAAAAAAAAATTATTTATACATAGAAGAGTGGGGGTACAGGCCAAGGCAGAGGGTGAGAGGATTCATCAGAGACAGAATGGGGAGCAGAACAGGCTTATTTATTTTTTTACTTATCAATTAGCTTACAGTTTCTCTTGGCAAAGAATTTTTTCTTCTTTTAATTCCCACTGATGTATAATACTGAACATCAGGTTAGCAGAATTAAATGGAGGGACTTCTTCTAATATCCCCTTAAAATTATGATTACCTTCATTCTGAGTTATAATTTATACTGTATTGTAGAGACTGATATTTGATCTTCTCAAAAATTTAAATGGAATAATTTCCAAACAATTATGGTTATTTCTTTGATAATTGATAGTCTACATGAGATTTTTAGGATAAATTTTCATATGGACACTAATTTCCAAGTATAAAGAAATAATAAAAAGAAATAGCATCTAAAATTTAACTAATAAATTCATATGAAGTCATATCTGTTTTTTACATAAACAGCATATGTTCCAAATTATTATTATTAGTTTTTAATTCATTCGATTAGTGTTTGGGGCATTTATTTCAATATTCAAATATGTTAGCTTTCTAGCTTATATTAAACACAAGGAAATTAAAAATATAAATAAAGCTAAATATAGACATTAAATATTTGAATACTTATTTAAATTCTAATTTTTCCTATGATAAGCTATAATTACAAGCAATCCATAAGAATAACCTTCCTATTAAGCATCTCCTGTAAACCACATATTTCACTAAAGCAACGACTACTAGTTACCCTCTAAATATGTGCTCCACTTTCATACTGATAGTGTGGAATTTTATTTCAGGAGAAAGCTCAGAGGAATGGTTATTAGATAGGATAAGCCATTTCCCTGCTTTGTTTTGTTCAAAAATTCTCTTACTGTAGCAAATACATCCATCATTGTCATTCATACATTTGCCTTTACTTTTAACATACTCTTCAGTAAAGAGCTGGATCAGGAAATACTAAGAAAGTAACCTTTACTTAGAATGGCTTTTCTTGAGAAATTTGTCTCTAAAATTTCATTGATATGTCTTTTTTATCCAGTTTTAAAATGTTGACTTTTATTTTATGTAGGTAACATTGGTTTACAACACAGTATAAGATTCAGAGGTATAGGATCATACCTCGTCAGATTTATGTTACCATACCATACCCACCACCAAGGCATATGTACACACAGGTGTGCTTGCATTAAGAAAGAGGGAATGTTGACTTATTTCTGCTTGATGTATCTTGAATTTGTTTTCAAACTTGAATTGGGCTGCTTTTTAATCAAATCCTTGAATCTGTGGCTTAGACTAATGCAAAATTATTTTGTTTATACACCCTCTATGTTCCTTCCTGCATTTAGGTAATAAATATTATAACCTATTCTCATGCAACATTTTCTTGTGCTTTAACCAAATATCAACTGGTAGTTTAACATACCTTTTAAAAGTCTTATCAAATGACAGATAAATTTAAAGCTAATGTGTGATGCTTAACATAACAATTGAAAGAAAAGACAGTTCACAATAAAGTTGGGAGATTTCTATAGGAATACACTTCTAATTTCAGGTTGGCATGAAAGTACCAGTAGATTCTCCTGTGTGTGGGGCTACTGGTTGCTGCTTATTTTAAAGGAGCTGAAATGAGAAGAGGATGGGGAATGGTTGAGGAATTTCATCTATCTTCTTTATAGTCTGTTTCTATTCAATCTTTTCACAGAAAGTTTCTTTTTCTTTCTTTCTTTTTTTTTAACCTACTAGCACTTAAAGACATTAGCATATAAACAAATATTCACTTCCCAACCTTATTTTGTTCTACATAAGACAAAAAAAACCTTGGTTACTAAAAGTTTGATCACAGAACCGGTAAACATGTATCTCTGTTTTGCAAAATAGAAATTAAAAAAATAAATGGACATATAAAATTTAGCCTGGATGACAAATTTAATAGGGTTTGTGAAAATTCTGAATACACCATTCTAAAATCCAAAAATTTTATGGAGAAATCCGGTTGTTTCTTTCATCAGTCAAGTTCAAAAGCTCACTGTGGCTTGGCTGTCTTATACAGAAATATAATTGATTGGAAGACTCAAACTAAGAGACTCAGGTTTGTGAGATGGGCAGAAAGAAACCATGGAAACCAGGTAGGATTAAGAAACAGGAAACAGAAACCAGGTCATCCTAACTTCAAAGCATATGAATATTAACTACACAAGTGCAAACCTAGGAGTTCCCTGTGTTTTGCTTCACTTTCTCTGAGAGACTATTGCTTGGCCCTCCTGGGTCACATTTTTACCCTCTGAATAAGACAGATGGTAATTACAGATCCCCTTGGCTGCTGCTGCGGGCACTGCAAGGCACACACCCTTAAATATCACAAACCAGTGATGGAGTGTGAGCATACAATTCAAATCATATATTTAGAAAATGTCTAGAAATTTTCTTTATCACGGTTTAAGGCTTGCAACATGATAGATGATTTACAAATATTGTCAAATGATTACTATAGTGGGTTCAGCTAAAATCCATCTTCTCATAGATTCAAGAAGAAAAGAATGAAGAAAATTAAAAAGCAAAAAGATGTTCTCCTTGTGGTGAGAATGTTTAGAATTCACTGTTACTTTCTTATAAATTATGCAGCAGTTTCAGCTGTCATGTTGTACCTTACATTTCTAGAACTTATGTATCCTTTAAGTGCAAGTTGGTAGCTCTTAAAAAATGGTTTATTGATTACAATACTATCTGAATGTCAGGAGCACAGCATCATACCTCTGTATGCATAATCACCGAACTCCACATCAACACACCAGGGCCATCCATACTATCATCAGACTGGTCCCCTTTGCTATTTCCCCTGCTCCATCTTTCACCTTTCCCCCCTATAACTACCATGCTTTTGTGGAATCTAGAAGTTATTTTTCTTTTAATTTGTTAATTCATTTGATTATTCATATTCCATATAGAGAAAAACTATCCAGTAAGTTTCTTTTACTTTATGACCTATTTCATTTAGCAAAAACATGTCAAATCCCATCCATTTTAACAAAAGACAGTATTCCATCTTATTTAATAGCCAAATAGTAGCATTCAATTGTGAATTCTATACTGAATAGTGTGAGTATTATATTGTGGAGTCTCTGAATTCACCAATGTTCCTCTGAAAATCTTTGATTCCCTTATAAAGTGGGCAACCAGCAAGACTGAAATCAATCTGCAAATTCTTTCTCTTGAGTAACATCTCAAATTTTTTTCAGATCTTTGATATTTCATTGGGTTGTTGGAAACATGTGTATTTCAGAAATCAGTTCGGGAATTTAGGCAGAATTTGCACCAAACTTTAGGATTCCCATACATTTGAAGGATTTCTGAATAACATACCAAACGCTGTGGCTGCCTTCAATTCTGAGATTTGGTTCTTTACTCAAGAAGATTGATTTACAAATATTGTCAAATGATTACTATAGTAGGTTCAGCTAAAATCCATCTTCTCATAGATACAATACTCAAGAAGCATGTTGCTGCCCCTAGGGGAAAAGTCTTAAAATGTAGGGATATTCATGCTTTATGAAACGTGTTCCAAATATCAACATCAGAGCCCGCCTGCACTCACCTTTCAGGGCCCTCTGAACATATTGATTTACTTTTTGTCCACACTTACTAGACTCAGTCTGTAGATTGGTTTTCCTAAGATCTGATTAAGCTGCCTGTAATTAGTTTCTAAATTAATACCATCGGGGCCTCCCTGGTGGCGCAGCGGGTTAAGCAACACACTATGAAGCAAACCGCAGCAAATGCAGCACAAGTTCGATCCCTGCTGCCAACCAGGGAGGGGACCCACATGGCATAGCAGACCTCTCCTGCCTCTCCTGCCTCTCCCGCTGCTGCCCTTGGCAGAGTGTTTCCGTCAGTCTGTCTGTTTTGCTCCCCATTCTGGTGAATCCTCTCACCTCCTGTCACTCTGGTCTGTACCCCAGCTCTTGTATGCATAAATAAATAAATCTTAAAAATTAATTAATTAATACCATCGTACTAAAAAACACATTTGAATAATTGACAAATTTGAAATAATGTATTTTTTAAACAGTTGTATTGTTCTTGGTGGAAATGATATTTATTAATTAAGCTCTGGGTATTTGTACAATGTTCTCATTCTTTGTTTCTCAGATTTTAATAATATTCTTATTTGAAATAATATTTCAAATGCTATTAAGTGATTTTTATGTTATAATGTTAATTTATACACTTACATATAAAGCTGTATATATATTTACATTTATATATAAATGGGAGTCATTTATTTAATGCAAATTATATATAAATTCTGTGCATTTTATTTTTTTTTAAAAGATTTATTTATGCATACAAGAGCTGAGGTACAGGCCAGAGTCCAGGGAGGTGAGAGGATTCACCAGAGACAGTGAGGAACAGAACAGGCAGATAAACTGAAATACACTGCTGAGGGGCACAGCAGGCAAGGCAGGAGAGGTCTGCTGCGCCATGGGTCCCCTCCCTGGCCGGGGATCAAATTTGTGCTGCTGTGCAGTGGATGTTTCACAGTGCGGTGCTCAACTCTGTGCCACCGGGAAGGGCCAAACTCTGTACACTTTAAAGGTTATATTTTTATTTTATTTTTTAAAAGTTTTTTCCTAAGATTTATTTATTTACGCATACAAGAGCTGGGGTATAGACCACATTCGCAGGAGGCGAGAGGATTCACCGTAGACAGAGTCGGACCAGAACAGGCAGATAGACTGAAATACACTGCTGAGGGGGGCAGCGCAGGAGTCAGGAGTGGCCTGCTTTGCCATGTGTCTCCTCTCTGGCATCGAAATGGTGCTGCTGTGCGGTGGATGATTCACCTGCTGTGCCTCCAGGGAGGCCCTAAAGGTTATATTTTTAAATGCAAGTTGCTAGATAGCTTGAAGTGACCTCTTTCATCATATTTATTTTCATATATAAACTTTATTTTTTCTATAATTATTCTTCCTTTAAATGACAATTAGTTTTTTAATACCAAAACAAATTACATTATAATAATGGTTGAAAAAGTCTGCAAATATTAAACTTGTAAGAATAGCTAACTCATTAGTATTTTTAATTAGAACAATTTATATTTCTTCAGTTATTTATTTTTTTCTTCTTCTTGGGTTTAAATTAAACTTTATGAATAACCTTTCTTAGAAAAAATTTCATGTTTATTTATGATAAGGAGGATTTCTTTTTAATATTATTTAAAACATAATTATTGCTATTTTGCAAGAGATTTAGCACATTTTATATTAAATCATTTAAATTTATTGTTATGAAATGCATATTGATAACACTTTATAGCTGGCACAGAAAGTAATTATAAAATCTTTGTTTCTTGTTTATTTTAGTTAACTCTAGTAGAAATAACTGCTATACTGTTCATTTACCTGTTTCTAGAAATATTTTTGGATAAAAGGAGTAATTGTCCAGGAGGGATACATGATCAATTCTATGTCAGATTGATATTCTTCAGGGAATACAAATTAAGTCATAGAAACTCTGTTTAGTTGCTTGTGATAGCCCATTGAAGTGAAAAGGATATGAAGTATTAATTATGGCATGGGTCAAAAGAGCTACTTTGGGGAAAAGGAACCAGGCATTGAAATAATTTTTAGCCTAGCAGATTCCTCTAACTAAAATATGTGAATCCTCACTAAATTTATCTCTTGGACTCTATGGGACCTATATAATCAGTTTCCCTCTCCAGAGCCTTTTTAATCAGGTCTCTTTCAACCCCTCCCCCAGTAATTCTGATGTGATGAAAGCTGGTCTGACAGAAAATATTTTTTATTTAATATAATGTTTTAGGAGTGTGCTACCTTGGGAAATACTTGAATGCTTTCATCTAGAAGTATAAGGTGCTATGCAAAGAACTTTCAAATTGTATTTTCCTTGGCAGTGAAAATCAATATGGAATAAATGGATGATTTAATGGTGTGATTTAGAGAAAAATAGCTATTTAAATATTTCACAAAGATTTATAAAATATAGACAAATATAGGAAGCTATATATAAACATATAAAATAAAATACATATCTTTGGAAGTGGATCAATGATAACCAGTGCAAAATAAACAAAATTACAATGGCAAACCAATAACCTTGAAAATGTAAATAAGTAAATGAGTAAATTTCTACTCTGTGATGTACTGTGTTCTGTTTATGGTTCTTAAGCATTAAATTGATCAGTGAGGGAGATAAGCACAGGTCTGCTGTCTTGAGATTTATAATTTTGAGATATGCAAATGAAGAAACTAATAACAGTGATATGATATGCATGCTTAAATTAAAAAGGAGAATTAGAGATTTCCGTGGTAACTATTAATAATGTGTAAAACATAAAGCAGAATTTCCCTAAAACATTGACATAGTAGGCACTTTAGATATAAATTTATGATCTGCAAAATGGGTATATATCAATTGTTAATGTTTTCATTTATTTTCCTTTATCAAAAAGTGTTTCTTTTTATGTTTTATAACACAGGCTATACAAAAGCATGGTGAAACACAAGCAATTTATAGTTAAATACATGTATATTTGAAAAGTGTTGGCTTGGATGAGTTATTTATTACCACAAAAATGTAACAGAATTTTTTTTTAATGTGTACTATTTTCATGGAATGCTGCAGCAATTACATTTAGTTTGCTTGTGAATCTTTGGATCAGATGGGATATTCTGTTGAACTGTGCTGGACTCAGCAAACCTCACTTCACTCTCCTGTTGAAAATCAGTTAGAGCTCTGCTGCCTTTTACTGGTTTCGTTGTCTGCTTGTTGCCTGACTATTGGGCTTAGAAACCAGAACTGGCATGATTTACATCTACGTGTCATAGTATTTTTTTTTTTTCAGATTTTATTTATTTATGCATGCAAGAGTTGGGATATAGGCCAGAGGCTCAGGGTGTGAGAGGACTCACCAGAGACAGAGTGAGGAGCAGAACAGGCAGATTGTCTGAAATACACTACTGAGGGGAGCGGCAGGTGAGGCAGGGGAGATCTATTGCGCCATGTGGGTCCCTCACTGGCAAGGGATTGAACTCATGCTGCAGTGGCTGCGAAAGCCCCACAATGCAGCAATCAACTCCTTGCACCACCAGAGAGGCCCATGTCACAGTTTTTAGTAGACTGTCTTCAGTAAGTCCCCCAGTGAAGGCAGAAAGAGATGCAGAATTCTGAAAGGTCTTCTGAAGCTTAAACTGAACATTGATGTCCCATCACTCCCTTTATATATTACTCAGTGTGAGTTTGAAGGGCCACCTGTACCCCTGCACAGAGGAAATAAACTCCCCCCATTGACTGAAAGAGCTTCGGAGTCATGTTTTAAAGAATCTGGATACAGGAACAATAAAGAATAAGTATGCCATAATGCTAAATATGCTTGATTTTCCCAACATGATAGACATGGGGCTAAAACAGGATGAAAACTGTCAGATGGAAGCAGTTATACACAGTTATATAGTTTTATGCAGGTTGGCTCTGTAGATAGTGAGATATTGAAAAGAAAATGTAAAATAAAAGGTTTATTTGCCAGAACTATAGACTGGTAAGAAAATTTTACAAAAGCAGTGAAAAAACTGAATAAAAGGAAATATCATCAAAAAAGTGAATAAAAATTGTCATTATGCCTAATGACATAATTAGGCATAATTAATATTAAGTATTCATAAACATTCATAAATACATTTAAAAATTGAGCAAAATAAGTAGATAAATTATTAGAAAGGAAAATAAGGAAATAAAATGTAAAATTTAGCAACTTTCATAGACACTTTTTGGTATAAAAAATTAGCAAATATGGGACCTCTCTGGTGGCACAGGGGTTAAGTGGCAGCACTATGAAGCTATTAACAACCACTACAGCACAACTTTAATCCCTGGCCATGAGTCTGTCTCCTCTCTCACCTGCTGCTCCCCTCAGCAGTGTATTTCAGTCATTCCACCTGTTCTGTTTCCCACTCTGTCTCTGGTGAATAATCTCACACCCCTCACCTCTGACCTACACCCCAGTTCTTATATGCATAAATACATAAAATAAATCTTTAAAAAATAAAATTAGCAATGGTGATTATGTTGATAAAGATGAAAATGGTGAGGATAAGTCAGTGCCATAGTGCTTCAGCAAAATAAGAGTTTCAATTTACATTTTGTTGCAGAAATTTGCTAATTAATTGCATTAAATAGCATGTATTTGTCTTAATAATTTAGATGTCTTGCAGTACATCCTAAGATGTTTAGTAAAAAATTGTAAAATAGGCAAGGGAATGAACAAAGGAAGCTAGCAGGGCCCTCCCTGGTGGCTCAGTGGGTTAAGCAATGCACTATGAAGCAAACACAGTCACTGCAGCATGAGTTCGATCCCTGCTGCCGACTGGGGAGGTGACTCACATGGTGCAGGCAGACCTCTCCTGCCTGGCCTGCTGCGCCCCTCAGCAGTGTGTTTCCATCAGTCTGCCTGTTCTGCTACCCACTCTGTCTCTGGTGAATCCTCATACCATCCCCGCATCTCTGGCCTGTACCCCAGCTCTTGTATGCATAAATAAATAAATTTTAAAAAAGAGAGACTTATTTAAAAAAAAACAAGAAAGGAAGCGAGCAAAGGGTGGTCATTTAGCTTATGTTACTGCAATTCCTCCAAAGCAACAATATCTGTATCTTTGTTATAATTCTCAAAATGTGAAAAAGCTGTATCTGGCTTTATGTTGGCCTTCTCATTCATTAGATAAATAACTGAGAACCATGTGTGGTGATTATACTAGCAATCATTCAGTGAATGCATCTACAATTTTTATCACTTGTTCTATTAATGGTTTTAGTGGCATATTCCAAAGAAAAGCTGGAGTTAAGAAAAATCCTGATATTAATATCTCCTTAATCATATATTTTTATTTTACTTATTTCAATCAACAATGGAAAGTATCAACAACACAAAAGGACTTACCTATATCTCCAATAAGAAATTTCTTGATTTTATGACAAATATAAATAATCAAGTACCAAATCTGCCCAAGATTTGACCATGAATGGAGATGTTTTCTACCATGTTGCCTCAAGGATGACATCTACCTCAAACACACAAAACAATCATCCTTAATGAAGAATCTGGGTTCTATATAAAAGGAACTATTCTCAGTTTTTGTGCCAAGTAAAATCATAGCCATTTCCCCTAGACCTTTGTATAACATATTGCACAGAAAATTATTTTCAGTGTCATTCTTGATAGAAATTGTGAACACATTGGAGCCTATCTCAACCATGCCCCCGTGAACCTTCTAGTATCAGACATACCCTAACCTTTTACTCAGAAGCTCCAGAAGGAGCATAATCAGCTTCTGAAATTGTTAAGGCTAAACTCTAAAAATGTCATTGCCAGCATATATTTCAAGGAAATTGTATATACTATTTAAACATTGAAAAGGAGAGCAGTGCTTGCTTTTCCTCCAGCTGTGCTGGTGTGTGATTTCTTCATTCTCATTTCCATAACCAAATTTGTAGAAGCTTAAATTTTACTGCTTAAAACTTTTTTCTGACAATTTTCAAGACTTTTGAATATAAATATTGTTACATTGAGCAAAGGTGACTTCTGGTGGAATAAGTGTCATTATTCTAGTGGTGTGCATTTCTCTTCACTTCTAGTTGTTTCTCAAAGGAATTAGGAATTTCATTTGATTCCAATATCTTCCTCACTTGTCAAAGTGAGACAGAGTTAGTGTGGGGTGAATATGTCACTCTACTGTTTGATCTTCCACTGCTGTGGTCACAGTCTTTGAATCCAAATATTTCTACTAGAAGTCAGGAATAAGCATTTGCCTATGATCATCATCAACTTTGACCCTCCTTCTACAGTTTATTTTGTGCCCTAAGATTGGTCACACTTTTTATTTCTGACTTTACCTAACAACTCAAAACTTTTGTCATCTGAAAAGTAAAAGTTAATATTTCATGATTCCCCTCCATTTGTAATCATCTGTCATTTAGCTAAAAAAATCATTCAAATTTTGAACAATTTGATTTATCACTAGTACCTTGTTTGTTTTTTTTCTAAAGATTTATTTATTTATGCACACAAGAGCTGGGGTACAGGCCAGAGGTATAGGGGGTGAGAGAATCCACCAGACAGAGTGGGGAACAGAATAGGCAGATCTACCAAAACACACTGCTGATGGGAGCAGCGGGCGAGGCAGGAGAGGTCTGCTGTGCCATGTGGGTCCCCTCCCTGGCCGGCGGCAGGGATCGAACTCGTGCTGCAGTGACTGTGGTTTGGGTCACAGTGTGTTGCTTAACCCACTGTGCCACCAGGGAGGGCCCAGTACCTTGTTTTAAACACCAATTAAGACCCTACTCCTCTACTTAATTTTCAGTTTCATTCTTTTTTTTTTTTTTTATTGCATTGGACTGGGGTGTAGGCCAGAAGTACAGGGGATGAGAAGATTCACCAGTGACAAAGTGGGGAGCAGAACAAGTGGACTGATTGAAATACACTGCTAAGGGGAACAGTAGGTGAGACAGGAGAGGTCTGCTGCTCCACATGTGGGTTTATCTCCCTAACCAGGGCTCGAACTCAGATCACAGCAGGTAATAGCACTGAGACCTATAGCTGAGGCCACCAGAAAGGCCATTTTTATTTAATCAGGAATTCCTAAATCAAAATAATATACACCACCTTTAACTTTAGGCTATTGACTATTTATGTTTGAGACTTAATTATTTTTTTGAATTATGAAACAAGACAATTTTCTTTTGAAGAAATAAAGCAGGCACTACGGAAGAAGACAGAGGAGCCATGCTCAAGTGAGCTCCTGAAATAAACAGGATTCTTAAGTTCATTAGGTTGTGTTGTTGTCATTTAATGTTTAAGTGAATGTATAATGTGAGTATTAGATTAGCTGACCCTCCTCATTGTGTGTTTAGATAAAACAAATGCAGAGTGGTTTCCCAGACCTCTCTATTCAGAAGACAGGAATCAAGGTTTTGATGGGGAGATGAGGAAATGGTGAGGTAGTTTCTATAATGTTTATAAATTTTTATGGTAAAATATTTAGTGCTTTACAGGAAGAAGAAAATTGAGATATATAATTCTCTGCCTTTTTGTAATAGCAAATATATCACTTCTTTGTCTCAGGAGGCTTACCTGACAGGAGGGATATTGGGACACAGCCCGTCTCAGTATTTTATTTCTGGGGATGGCCAGGGATGGCTGGGGCTGGGCTGTGATGCATGGGACAGCACTGGAGACTTATTTTTGAGCCTTGGAAAAGGTCAACAGACTGACAAATGGATGAACTACCCAAGTCAAGTGGGACAGTGTCACCTATCCAGGTGTCTAGACCTCAGGTAGAACACAAGATGTGTGCTAGTTTCCTTCACAGATGCAGCCATGCCTAGATTTAGACGGGGGGATGACCTCCTGACTGGAAGTCTGTGGGAGGGAGGGAGGAGGCATGAAGGAAGGGTGCTATATACAGTGAGAACCCCAAAAGTATAGAGATAGAAGTGACCAATTTATGAACTAAAGTTCTGAGAAAACTAGAATACATACGGGAAGATATGAAGACAAAGAAGGCAGCAAAGACCAGCTTAGCTGGATATAAGGAAATGGTCTTCTGGATCTACAGGTGGGAACCTCATGGGTGGGTTATGACTAGACAGGGATGGATGTGTGGGTTGAGATTAGGACCTGGGGATGTGTTTAGGGGTACCTGAGGAGAATGGGAGAAAAACAGAGAGCAGTAAAGGGGCAGACTGTTCATCTGAGAAGGGGAAGCTCTGGTGATCAATGTCCAGGTGAGCAAGGTGAACATAGAGGAGCAGAGATACTAGTAAATCAAGCAGTCCCTGTCCAGAAAGAGAAAAGGTGCAGGGTAATTCTAAGACTCAAGCTTGAAAATGGCAAATGTAATATTCTTCTGGGTACACACGAAGGTTATCATTTTCATGTGTTTCTGTCAGTTTGTTTAATAAAATTGGAGTGTGTTGAATAGCCAATAGAAATTATACTTTACATCACACCTTTAATAATGATTGCATATTGACATTTGGATTTGCCGGTATTTTACATTTATTTGATATTTCAACAATTTTACTGCTATTTCAGTGCACAGACATTTACTTTGTAGGACTGTAACATGCATAAATTTAGTTGCCATAATTTACTTAATAACACCAGTTCCCCAATCACACGGTTCAAATGAAAGTTCCCAGTTACATCAGCAGTGAGTAATTGCAGAAAGTACAAACCTGCCGCGAGCTCTGCAGTCATCACAGCCCTCCTCAAGTTGAGATGCACATCGTGAGCTGGGCCCAATCATGTCCCTTCTTTCAGAGTCTGTCAGGGATTTGTCAGTGCACATCTGTCATTCAATCCACAGTCATTCATCAGAAAAGAATGTGGTTCTGTTGCCACTTGGTCTCCAGGTAAGAGCCAAAAGCTGCCTTACAAAAATGCATAATCAAAAGAGGGAAAAGATGAGTAACGGTGAGGTGCAGCAGAGAAGTAAACATGAGCTCACTGGGGATGAAGTTAGATGTGATGCTCAGATAGCTGCTCATGGAGATGTCACTGCTGCCCTCTTTAGGAGACTAAAGATTTGTAGCCAGAGGAGGTGAAGGTGAAACTCTCAGCATACATGAAGGGGAGAGGCAGGGGTGGAGGAGGTTGGAGGTGGTGGTGGTGGTGTGTGTGTGTGAAACATCCCATGAGAATTAACACTAGAGAATGAATTTCATGTTAATAGATCTTTCAGGAGTGTCGCACAACTTTGACAGCACAAAGGATACGATTTTTCAAACTGAACCAAGTTCAGATGTAAGGAAGACAATTCATTAAGTCAGAAAAAAAAAAAGATTTTCCACAGAATTATATAAAAAAGACACAGAGAAGGAAGCACTGTTCAAAACGCTATCTGTGACTTTACTGTTTACAAAAAAATACAATATTTCAATTATCAATGTTATAAGAGTTTTAAGAGTGTATATTGTTTAGCCAGCCCTCAATTTCCTGTAAATGGATAATTGACAGTGAAAGGTTTGTCAATATTTTTACAAGAAATTTTAAAGATTACAGAAGCATTGTGATTTTTCTTCCCAATGTTTTTTAATATAGCTTTCTTGCATTTTAACTTCACCAATTTTTCAGTCCTAGGTAAGGACTTTATGTATGTTTAAAAGACTTAAGAAGAGAGTCTCATCTAGTTAATTCAATGTAGGAATGCACCAAAATAAAAACAAAGAGCAGCACTGCACTTCTATTTACTGTTATTAATACCCTAGTATTATATTATCACAGTATTCAGGGGTGTTTTTTTGGCCATCTCTCTTTCAGGTTATTTATTTATCATTTTTAGAAGCGCAGATCCACTTTTCCAAATGTCTCCTCATATGATGACTCAGGACATGTGCTCACACACACACACACACACACACAGAGACATATATTTAACTTAATTTCCAGAATATGTCCCGTGCATCCTCATAAAAGCCATAATAATATCAATTTCTCCATGCTCTTTCTAGGCTGGACTTTCTCCTAATAGCATTATTTGATACTCAATTCTGCTTCCACTAGTGCTTTCCATATTATAGCATGTTAATAGCAGCAAGTCATGTGTTAAGTTACATCGAGCACCTTGAAGTCCTGAATACATAACACAGTGGTAACCTCTAAGTAATTTGGTATATTTTGTTTTTTTAATTGAATAGTTAATTTTATGGACTATTTTTACAGTCTGCAAAAAGACCACCTTTTTAATTTGGGGAAGTAAAATTAAGTCATGTTTATTGAAATGCAACTTCCTGATGCTGTTACTTTTAAAGATTTTTTTCATATTTTGAATGACAGCAGGAGTGATGTATATAGACATTGATACTCAGTGATTTATATACACATTCCTACTCTATGGGAAATTGTCAGGGAAAACAGATTAGAAATTATTGACTAATTTAGGAAACATTATTTAAGTGAATCAATAAATTCATATCTTTATAAAATCTACTAATATCACTGCTTCAACGAATCATATGTGGTATGCCAGGTAATCAATGTTATATGATTCAAACACCCTACTATTTGAATATAGTTTCCACATTTGTATATGAAAAATTCTAAATTATTTCTGGAAGAATTAACCATTCTTTATGAGTTTCTTGAAAATGCCTTTACTAGCTTTTATTTAATTAATAGACATAATCATTCTATGGCCAAAAGGAAAACATGCATTTAAGTATTAAATATGGTTATATATTTCTGAGAATATGGAAGATTTATAATATTTAGATGTAAAATACAAGGAATATTTTTAAACATTCAAGAAGAAAACAACCATAGCAATTGGAATTCAATAGTAAACACCCATTAAGATAGACAATGAGCTTAAAGTTCAAAAATATTCAGTTTTCTGAACTGACTATCTCAAGTCATAGCAAGATTATGAATTACTTATTTCATTTTTCCCTGAGATATTTATGTCATTCCTGTTGATGGGACCTATAGTCTGTATAGGTCTTCATCGAGAAGACTACAAAGACTAAAAGAATATGTCAATGTTAAACAAATAATAGAGTTTCTCCCAAACATACTTGCATTTTATTTCAATGACTTTTGAAACAAATTACCTCAAATTTTATGACTTAAATAAAAAAAAAATGTATTCTCTCATAAGTCCTGGAAGCAAGAAGTACAAAAAGAGTTTCAGTGACTCAAAGTATCTACTGACTTAGAGCTTTGCTATTTTTAAAGGCTCTAGAGAATTCCTTTTTTTCCTGATTGAGCTGCTGTCATTCCTTGGGTTGTGGTCACATTACAGAATCTGTCTTCATGATAACACGATCTTCTATCTGTAATCTCCCTTTGCTCTTCTCTTGTATAAACATTGTGATTGCATTGCACCTCACTGATGACAATCCATGATAATGTCCCATCTCAAGATCCTTAATTTAATCACATCTGTATATGGTCACATTTGCCAGATAAAATAACAAGCACGTATTCCAGAGATTAGGATGTGCCTGTCTTTGGGGGAGGAGGACATTATTCAGTTTTCTATAATATTATTTATCACACTAGTCAATAAATTGCTTCACTACTCTACATTGAAACATTGTGAGTCAATATGGAAAAAAAATTGCTTTGATACCCCGTGAACTGGCAGATGAATTAGACTACTTTTAAAGAATTATGATTGATTATTCATTAATGTGGAGAGATAGCCTGTGACTTTTTCATTCTGATTAGAAAATCATCTAAAAATCTTTATCAAAACCATATTATCTCTGTGACCTCCATTGTCATTGAGAGAAATGAATTGGTTTAATCATCATTGCACAATTCATTTCATTACATTGCAAATATGAGCAAGGATAGAAAGGCAAAAAGGTGTTTTTTTTTTAATGTTAATAGTTGTACTTGATAAACATAAATCAGGCTATATCTAGAAAGATAAATAGTAATTTTAGGCTTTTTGAAGATCATAGAAATAAGCCAACTCTGCACTCAGTTTTTGTTTGCAATAGGCTCAAGTACTTTGTGTGTTGCTTTCTTTCCAAATCCTTCTTTTATATTTTGCTGTTATTCAAGGTAAAATGTCAGTTTGCCAATTTGGCAATTCACACACCCAATTCAAAAGATCTGTTTTCATATGCACTATTTCATCAGCATTATTATCTTTTGGTCATGGTGGGATTGAGAGTGCTCATTGTCTAAATGCCACTGGCAGGTAATGAATGCCCCATAATTCAGATACTTACATAACTCCCATGCTCAGCTCCATGCTGCCTCAAGAATGTCTGTTTCTGTGTGCATCTTTTGTCTCCAGATTTGAAACAACTCTGGTAAATTTCTTTTGGAAATGACGCTTAGTTTTCCGAGAGTGGGGTGATCTGGTTGAAAGAAAGAATCTAAAGTTAAAAACATTCCATATGTATACATTCAATTCAAATTCCCTATTTCGATGAAAATTTAAATATACACCTTTCATGGTTATTGGTGCTCCCAAGTCTTGATCTTTTTAAGAGATTCAAGGGAGAGGTTATATTTCCCCCAACATTATCTCCCAATGTATTGGTCACAGTTTAATTTTAATATGCAAGTTAACTTCCCTTCCATTTGTGTTTTTTCCTCTAATTTTTTTTTTAATGCTTTGGGAAAATGTGGTATGTTTTTTATATTCTTTACATAGAAAAACAATAAAACTAGACTGTTTCTATTTACACACTTAACTAGTCACTTTAGAGGAAAAGGGTTACTATACTATCTTTAACAGAAATTTAGCTAGTTTCTCTCATTTTCTTATTGCAAATATTATATTTTATTCCTAATTGTATCTCCATTTCAAGTATATCAGGAAAAGTTTATTACTCCTAAATCAGCCCAGCAAAGAAGAATATAAAATAAAGGTTAGAGGTATGTCAAACAATTCAAACAAAAATACAGTTGACCTTCAAAGGAACTATAAGTCATCAAATTAATTCAATAAAGAGGAGGAACATCAAGTAACAAGAAGATTTGTGGACTTCTGAATCATTCTTGAAGTTATTCAGTGTTAGACACAGTACCATATCGAGTGAGGCAAATCATACATTTTATTTGTGTGTGTATTTGTGTGTGTATTTATTTGTGTGTGTATTTGTGTCTATCCACTTGTGTCTGTTCATGTGTTTTCATGAAGAAATATGAAAGGAACTTCACACACACCAGAGTTAAGTCAAATGCCCTTTTGTGTAATTGAATTGGAGAGAATGAAAAACAATTAACTTCTGTGATAATTTGACCTTATGATGACATTGTATTTTGTCCTAGACTGTTATGGACATAAATAATATGTATTGTTTTTCAAGTTTATTTTCATTTTCTAAATTTTAAGCAGTAATCATTTTCAAAAACTTAGATAACCAAATTGATTCTGTTTGATTTGTGATATATATAGCCAGTGGGAAAATACACCCTTTTCTAAGAAGCGTGCATATTTATTCAACTATTAATATTTAGTGAAATAAACTTTGCCACTAATAAGTTATCTTAATGAATATTGAGTTCATATTTTATATTTAAAATTCAATTCTATTAAATATCTCTTTAAGTTTTTTTTTAAGATTTTATTTATGCATACAAGAGTTGGGGTAAAGGCTAGAGGTGTGGGGCAGGGCGGTGAGAGGATCCACCAGAGACAGAGTGGGGAACAGAACAGGCAAATCGATTGAAGTACACTGCTGAGGGGAGCAGCAGTTGAGACAAGAGAGTTCTGTTGTGTCATGTGGGTCACCTCTCTGGTTGGCAGCAGGGAACAAACTCATGCTGCAGTGACTGTGGTTTGCTTCATAATGTGTTGCTTTACCCATTACACCACCGTGACAGCACCTTGAGTTTTGTTTTAAGTTTGTTTAGTATTCTATAGTTATTTTGTAGTATTCTCAGCAGATAAATTTATTTGTATTCTAATTTTAAATATGCAGTTAAAATCCTATTTGCTTATTGGCATACAATTTGCAATAAAATAAAATTTTAAGATATAAGGATAAATTATCTTTAATGGATGTAAACAATCAAAAATAGTAATGTTATATTAAGTTTACCATATAAATCACTGGTAGTTTCGCTTTCTGAAAAGAAAGCCAGTTCTAAAATGTCATAGACACTTATTTACCCCAGGCACCCAGTATAATAAAATGAATCTATTTCCACTTGTTCTGTGACAGGAGAAAAGTGGTCAACCAATCAGGGAGAACATGTTTTGGAAGGATTTGATTTGTGGGCTATTTCAGATTGTTAATGAATATGTGGCTGTTTTCAATTCCATCTCAAGTATTTTTGGAAAGCTATCAAAAACATCTATGCTATGATAGGAATGCAAAATTACATGTTGTCATTTAGATTTGATATAGTCTAAGACTTTGTTTTACAGTTGCACAAAACACTTGAGTACTATGTTTTTAACAGATATGAAGCTATTAAATTACTATGTGAACAATTTAATAATAGTTGACCAAGTTAGAAAATAGATAAAAAAATGTTAATGAGGTTGATTTTTGACATAATTCATGCTAGAATTAATTCTTTTGTTTCTATCTATCGTCATAGTGCACATTTCTCACCATCCCAGGTGAATCAAGAAACATGAAATTATGAAAACAATGTTTGTAAATCATTTTAATTGCTTTTAGAGAAATATATTACTATGGAACACAGAAAGTATCATATAGGAAAATTTATAGACTGTGAAAAATAGGAATTATCATTAAAAAATTTCTTTGTCCACACATTTACACTAGAAGGAATAGTATGGTATAATTTTTCTAAGGCATATAAAGACCAATGCAATGTGATTATCATATTATATTTGATGTTTTTATACTTAATATGAATTTTAAGAAAGAATACAGTCCAAGTGAAGCCTTCAAGTTATGAAGAATTTTACAATTATATATGAATACCCTATTGGGTACATAGAGAGTGGGTTGAGGGGAAGAAAAGATAAAGGTAAAATTTCATCAATACTGGATATCAGTCTGAATATTCTTATTTTATTGTATGCTAAATTCTGAAGAGCCACAAAGATTTCATGAGTTGGGATTTCTAACCTCAAACTGATTTTGATAAGCTGATGAGAATCAAACTATAATCTCTGCCATTCTTCTTCAGTCAATTTATTTACAAGGAATACAAAAGGGCAGTGTGTCAGGAAGGGATAAAATATATTTGAGAATTTGGCTTATGAGAATTAAATCATTGATAGTAGTTTTATGAACAAGAACATTTCTGAAAATGGTATAATTGAATATTATCAGGTTTTTGAAACAATTCATTTAGAACTGTTAACTGGAATAAAATCATGATAGTAGACAAAGTGTTAACTAGATAATCAAAGTAAGGATTTGAAACTAGAAAACCCCAGGTTTTCTAATACCATGGATTTTACTCAGAGCACTTCCATCAAACACAAGCTTAAATTTAGTTTATATGGTTAGAAACAATAGTTCATTGACATTAAAAAATGTAATTATTCATAGTTTTAAATTGTTTTGACCTAAAGACATGTTTATATTATCTATGTGCAGATAAAGATAATGAAGATTTTAATCTCTCCCTTCATAAATAATGTACTGTGGAGATGCAAAGGCTGAGGCCCTATTGTTAAAATCTTCTTTCTCCAGCTCTTGATTGGAGCTGGGTTGAAAACCAGTAGGGTTTGAAAACAGTGGTAGGGTTGAAAACAGTGTGTACCCTCACTCAGAGAGTAAGTAGGTTATTACTTAGCAGTTTCTCAGGCTTCATGTCCATGCAGAAGACTCATTGTTCTTCTTTCTACTTGAGCAAGGAAAGAGTTTGCCCCACAGCTTTTTATAATATGTACATAAAATCTGCAGATAATAAATTTGCAGATAGTAACCTATATCAAAATTTGACTCTAGAATTCTTCATGTGGTGTCTTTATAAGTTTTGGCCAAGACTTTGTCTGTACAGATGGGAAATTTAAAGACTTAAAGAGTGTAACCACTGTAGATCTTAAAGCAAATGTAGATGCCAGTAATTATGCATTCCTTAGATAGAGTGGAAACAACCCTGTGAGAATCTCAGGTTTCAGGTACCATCCCCAAAAACAATCCTTGTGGGTTAATAGTACAACTATGGTCTGAAGGAGAAGACTATGCTAATACTAAGGGAAGAATCTAAGTAGTCCCAATTTAATCAATTAGGGCAAAATAAGAAGAGCACTTAATTGTGCTGGACATACAGATTAAACTATCTCCACAGAAACTATCATGAATATTTTTCAAAGGAAGAAAAAATGCAGTCAACACATAGTAAAAATGTGGATAGTGTCCCATGACTTGAATTTCAACTAGTTGTATATTTCTTGGTCCTCTTTTCCAAAAATATCCTAATTAAAATATTTTTAATGTCAAAATTATTGAAAAATTATAATTGGTTTTATTTAAGCGTTGAAACCATTCTGTTTTATAGATTTGAATCTAATAGTTTGCCAACCTAATAATATAATTGAGCCAATAGAATACATTTTGATTTCTGCTTTCTAATATGACAATAAGTTATTCAGCTTTATTTATTTAATCAGTCATGCATTATTCTGAATTATGGATGAGTTCTAAAACCATTAAATTAAAATAAGAAAACTAACCTTGTAAGCAGAACTTGGAAATTACTATGATCAAGGTCTTTTGGAGTGAAGAATATTAAAAACCTGGAGATATAATGAGGGATTACATGTAAGCTACTGGATATTGGAAATTGAAGTCGTTAAAATTCTGCTGCTAGCCATGAACTAAAATTTGGATTTACTTCCTCCATCATTAGTATTCTTTTAGAAAACTTATCATACATGACACTGCCACAGTATAAAAGTGATTAGAAAAATACTGAACCAGAAAATTAAAATAATTTTGTTTATTCAAATTGATAATGTAAGAAAAATTAATGCAGTATTTTTGATATAGTATTTTGACATTAAAAGTATTCCTAATATTTGTTCATTTTTTTTACTTATATAGTTCAAATTTATGACTGATAATCTTAAAGAGAATCTTACATGAGAAAAATACTAGGATTTAAGTATGAAAAGACTTTATATCCCTTTGTAAAATACATAACATTATTTGGTACAGTGGAGGTTGTCTGACAAAAAAATAAACAAAACACACACACACAATTTCCTTTTATACAATGTCTCTTTTATTAACTTACAGTGTAAATATTTTGTATGTATATCATTCATTTTAAATAACCTGAACTCAGAGCCTCCCTGGTGGTGCAAAGGGTTGAATGCCCACACTGTGGGGCTTCTGCAGCCACTGCAGTATGAGTTCAATTCTTGGCCAGGGAGGTGACCCACAGGGCGCAGCATACCTCTCCTGTCTTGCCCACTGGCCCCTTCAGCATTGTATTTCTTTAGACCTGCCTGTTTTGTTTCCCACTCTGTCTCTGGTAAATCCTCTCACCACCCCGCCCCCCCCTCCCCCTCCATGCCTCTGGCCTATACCACAGCTCTTGTATGCATAAATAAATAAAATCTTAAAAAAAAATAGACAAATAACCCAAACTCTCCAATAATTCTGGGTTTTTTTTTTCACTTTAGAGTCATTTTTTATTTACCATGCTTATCTATCACACTCTTATGATCTTCATGTACTATAATTTTTGAGTCCCTAAAATTATTCAGACACCATTTTGTTGTTTCTGCTGATGAAACTGATACAGTCAGTCTCAGGCAAGAAATTGCACATAACCTTAATGTGTGCATATGATCACCTAGGAAGAGACCAATGTTTATTAAGTATTTATTGATAAACAGTAAATGTGCTTGTGTTTCAGTATATATTTGTGGATACTAAAATTTGAATTTCATATAATTTTCACTTTGCATAAAACATTTTTCTTTTGATAATTAAATAATATAAAACAAAATTTTAGCTCAGAAACTATGCAAGCAGGTAGCAGGTTGGATTTAATAGCGTCTTATTCTGGCATTTCCTGGTATAGTCAGGCTTTGGTCTTAAATTTACAGCATCAGGGAATGCATTTGAATTTAACAAATACTAAACTAAATTATGACAATGTGAGGAATTACAGTTTCTAACATAGTAATAGAGGCTGAAAAATTAATTTAAAAATTATTGAAGGAGAACTTATTCAAATGAAATTGGAAGGGAAACTAGGAAATTATTGTTCTAAAATGAGGCAGCATTACTGAAATCTATATTAGAAGTGAGTATGAACTTTTGGAAAGACCAAAATGTGTTTAGTGAAAAAGCATGAAGATGAAATGTGCAACAGGAAGGAAGTATGTGATATTGGAAAACTCACTGCAGAGCTTTCACTTGGAGGTCTCCCTTGCAAAAATGAGTAGTGATGTTCAGCTTCCAACATTGTCCCACTAGCTAAATGAAATAATTAATATAGAAATATTATGTGGGTAGAAAGCTTAATTTTTATTTTTTACATAGTACTTCTTTTCCAGGACAGTGTCTATTAAAAATTGTATTTTGACTTTATAAAACTTAAATGTTTATCTTAACAGTCAATACTTACAAATATTGTAAAATTTTCAATATTGTAGAACTCCAAATGTGTTATTTTGTCAACTTTTCACTATAAAATTTACCATTACATTTTGTGAAAGTTATAGATAATATTATAATAGTCTAGGTAGGCTTAGTGATTTAAAACCTTGTGCTATTTTGTTCTGTTTTACTTTTTTGATTAATAAAGGCAGCCAGAGTTTATATATTGTGTTCCTGTTGTACCAGATTTTAAATGATTAATTTATAAATTCATTTTATTTTCCATTAATTTACTTAACAAATATGTGTTATGGAAAAAAATATATATACAGCAGTGTATCTGTATTTTAACTTCAAAAGATAGGAACATTTTTCCCTTGAGAACAAAATTCAAAGTACTGTTAACTACCTCAGCAACAAAAAAGGCACAGTTCTTCACTGCCCTTCAAATAATCTTGAATGAATTATTTATCCCCCTCATAAAATAGATGGCCTTTTGAACACATTTCACCTCTTCCCTATTCTGTTGTGTGTATGTAGTGCTGAGAGCACAGCCCACTGAGGTATCACCTATTATTATAGAGTAATTTTCTTTTTTAATGTCACTTTGGCCTGTACATTGGTAAAACTGTTCAGGGCAATCTCATTAGAGTCAATTTGTCATATAGACAGTGAGCTTAATTGAAATATGTGTCCACTCATGAGGGAATAGGTAAGAAGTGCTTTAACAAAAGTTTCACTTTTTAAATGAGATTTACTCTATTAGACTGGAGGCAATGTTGATTGAGTTAGGAGGTATTGCCCTATGTATTGTGATTGGCATCAAATTGTCTAGCTTTCCTTCCTGGCTACATTTCACTGACTTATGTGTGACCTTTGGAATGTCATGGAAGGAAGCTCCAGGTTACTCGTTTGTGAAATGGCACCATAAAGAGCCATAGACCTCACAGGCATCTAACAACAATTACCAAATTTTTACAAAATGTTAAGTAATACAATTTAACCCTAGTTTAGTGATCTATACCCCCTGGCAATACACAACTTATCTTTGTGATCTCAAAATATCACTGGAGATCATGTGACAGTGTCATAGAACTAGATTTTAAAACTATTTTGATTATGTTTTCTTATATATTTATTATAAGTGTTATTAAATAAGGCATTAGAGAATCAAATTTTGAAACTTAACCAGCATAATCAGAAATGCAGCAATTTTGATTGTAAACTATTATAAAGTTTCCTTCTAATTCAGGGGAACAAAACAGGATATTTTCCATAATTGTCAAATTATTTTTAGTTTTACTATGTACCATGATAAATAGTCATATATTATTATGCTAAATCCATATGAAATAAATACAATGGTGATATGTATTTTAGTTTATATCATTGTTAATAATCTTGATGAAGTTTTTTTTTAGAACTAACATTTTCATTTCATTTTCAATGTTAAGGAAATACTCTCAAGTTTAAAATATTTTTTTCACATGTCTTTAAAATATTGGAAAGTTTGTAAATACAATGCAAAAGGGAAATCATTAAGTAGGAAAGTTGTTAAAATACACAATGGAAATAAAATGGTGAAAGAAAAAGGAATCATTGACTCTCAGTACTTTCTAAGTATTAACATATATAGAACACTGAAATATTCCACATGGAAGGCATACCATCACCAAATATAAATTTACAAATAAAAATTGATCTATTGATAATAGCATTAAATATTGAGCCCAAGATCACTCAGCTAAAATTATTAAGAAAAAGAATATCAACATAAGACTAGATAACTCATAGTTAATATATATACTTTTTAAAATACCACACTGCCTTCTCTAAATACAAAATGAAAAATATTTTCTTCCTCTCTTCCTCTATGTTATGTGTGGTGAATGGTTTCACCACTATCTAGTTACCAGATTTTTTATTAAGATACCATTGTTTTATATTGCTTTTAGTGTTTTGTGTCAGATTTACTCTCCCAGGTGTAGACACCATAGTAACCCATCACAGAAGGGCACATAGTCCTCCACCATAGTCCTTTGTTTTTTTCTCTGTACCTTGTCCTCAACCCTTCCCCTCCACTTCTCCACTGGATGTCTTAGTTCTATGGGCAGTGTTCAAGGGTTTGTTTTAAAGTTTGTTTTTGTCTCACCCTTTTTTTGGTTCCTCTGTATTCCACACATAAATGACACTATCTGGTATGTATCATTCTCCTCTAGTTTATTTTGCTTATCATAATCCCTTCCAGTTGTTTGTTTTAGTCACTGCTTAGTATTCCATTGTGTATATATACCACATGTTGATCCACTCACTTGTCTTTGGGCACTCAGGTTGTTTCCATAGATAAGTGTATTTTCTATTCTAAAAGAACTTATGTAAAATCAGTGTAACTGATATGAGATAACTAATAACTGAGGGTTTTCTTTCTATCTTTATTTTACACTCAGATGAATGTGAAATGTCTGCTAGTGAGGGGGTAACAAACCAGTCACATGAAGAAATCCCTCCTGGGAAAAGTAGACTGAAGTAAGATCAACAATCATGTCAGGAAATTAAATCATGAATGAAAGTGATATCCACACACCTTAAAATGACAAAGAAAATGGAGGTACCACTTTTGAAATGCAAGACAAATAGTTTTAGAAATACAGATGTAGCAAACAGCTTCAAGAGTTATGAAAGAAACCGATGCATTTAAATATTTCATTTTGGTTGAATGGTAGACAGTAGATGAACACTGGAGAGTGGTTACAAATAAAATACTACTGTCCTATCAAAATTTCATCATTGAGTATATGATAGCGTTTTGAGAATGTAAGAAAAATATAAAATACAACTGACTGCTTTACCACTTATTAGTAAGATGTGTTAAGGAGAGAAAAAAATGGATGAAATCAAGTGTGGGAATACACAAGACCATGCTGTACAAACAATATTCTATGATTCAATCTCCTAAATGTGCTAAGAACATAAGGAGGATTCCATAGTCAACTCAAAAGGAAGAGTGTTCCTACTTCAGGAGGAACACAGTTGAACTCACTTGTGAGATCAGTGAAAACTTTGGTGATTAATGGTCTGTCATTCAGGTCAGGAGGCATTAAAAAATGACTTGGGCATTCTAACTAATCTTCACACCACCATCCTTAAGCCTTTTCAAATCTGGGAGGAACTGAAATGTTTCACCCAATGAAGGTAAACTGTCCACTAATAAACACCTTTTCTGTCTCAAAAGCAGAATTTCTGATACTTCTTAGACTAGCATAAAATGGAACCATGCAAGCTCTCACTTGGAGTCTATTTATTTGCTTAATCTTACCTTTCATTTATGTATCTCTTCTATTTTAAATTTTGGTACCCACAGATTATAATCAACTTTTTCAGTGATAGTGACAATGAAAAGGTTATTTTCAGAAAAATGAACAAAAATATTGAACAGAATTCTTCAAGAATCTTTCCAAAGGAATCTCTATTTAAGTCAATTGCACTATTAGTTCCTGTTTTCTTCATTTTTCCAGCTGATTGCAAGCAACCTAAAGTATTTTATGATGCTGTCCACATTTTAGATCAATAACTTCTCATTGAAAGTAAAGTGTTTGATTTTAAATTTAGAAAGATAGTATAAGGAAAATATATACTCCAGCAGTTTTCCTGATACACGAAAGCCATTCAAATTGATTCCCAGGTCCACGAAAATAACTGCTTATAAACTAGTATCTGTTCTTTAAAAAGTTGTGTGATTTTGCATAAAAACAGAGAGCATGTCTTCTTTCCTTATACATGTACCCATATATGATAAGGATGAGAATACCAATATTTGAAATATTAAAGCTATAAATCTAATGTCTTGAAATGAGTTTACTCTTAGATAATGGTCCCATTTTAAACTATTAATCACAAAGAACAAATTATCCTTTCATTTTCTATATTAAAGGATCACCAGTGCTGAAACAGAGCAAATTATTTGTGTAAATAAATATAGGAATTAATCACTGTCTATATCTATAAATTATGTGAGCAAAGCAATGTGTGAGTCTCCACATCTAACACAATGTTATACTTACCCTCTGTGGAGCCTCTATGTCTCATTGAATGAGCATGTTTCAATTGGATAATAATGTGTACCTTATATGTCTTTTCAACATACAAGTCGTTTCAACATATGTCTTTTCAACATAGTAGTTTGTTCTTTTTAATGTATTTTTATTTATTTATTTTTGTATAGAAGTACTGGGGTGTAGGCTAGAGGCATGGGGGTATGAGGGAAGTTGAGGGGATTCATCAGAGACAGAGTGGGGACCAGAACAGGTTGATCTACTGAAATATACTGCTGAGAGGAGCAGCAGAAGTGATAGGCAAAGTCTGTTGCACAATTTGTGGGTCATCTCCCTGACTTGGGATCACGTTCAGGCCTTAGCAGTGATAGTGCTGATAGGTAACCCCTAGGCCACCAGGGAGGCCCCTCTTCTCCAATTAGAAATAACCTGGAACACTCAATTAAGTTATTAGCATAGTGCAGTATGTAAACTGTTTATTTTGTTCTTATCATGGAATCTTCTATAAAATGTTTTATGTAAAATATGCCACACATAAAATATTATAATTAGAAATTATTTATAATGTAAAGAGTTATATTAAAATGAATATACTCAAATTCATACCACACAGCTTAAGAAGTTAAATATAAATAATACTTTGGAAATTTTCTAACCATAGCCCTGGTTTTCAATGTTAATCACCCCTCTGTTTTCTTTATGGTTTAAACATATAACTCTATTACTAATATTTGCTTGGTTTGAATTTAATACAATTCATATTAAACTTTCTCTTTCCCCTCAGTGCATTTCATTTATTCTTCCCATTATTATCTATTTATGACCTATCCCACTTGATGTATAAATTTATGTTACATTTGTTTCCAGTAATGTATTTTATTATTTTATAAGGATATTCATGACTTACTTATTCTTTGTACTATTGATGGACAGTTCCTAGGAAAATATTCAAAATATTTGACAATAAGTGGTGCATGAAAACTGAGCAGTAAAAACAAAATTTAACCACTGTTAATGAATGTCATCAGCTTTTTCAAAAGAGAGACATCCAACACAGTGCATCTCTGCTGAATTCCTATGAAAAAAGAGGTCTGATGTGAGAATGTCTGAACATCCCAAATGTACTTACATTTTTTCAAAGAAACACCCCTAGCAGTTGAATTAACAAATTGTTGAATATGTGCATGCCTAATTCTATTAAATAATGTCAAATAGCTCACAGCATTGAACCAATTTAATATCATCAGCAGGGTATGGGAGATTCAGTTAATACACTAGCACTGGTTTGTGTATGTCTCTTAAGTTTTTCAGACTGGTGGAGTTAAGGATAAAATCCTGCCACATCAAGGATGGTAGAGTAAACTACTACCTCTATTTTTAGATGCACGCATTAACAAATTTTATATGTACACATTAACTTTCAGCTAAGGATAATAATTCTGAGTCATCTATAGTTCAGTGAAGCTAAGTAAGTAATTTTAGGCAATGGAATGTAAATGATAATGATGTGGATTATTTCTGGGTCATCTCCTTACAGATAAAGTCACTTGCTCTTGACTTTAACATGTTATTTTTTCATACTTTCTGTGAAATGGTAATAATTAGAACAAATTTGGGAATTAAGTATCATTATGGGATTTTAGTTACAGGAATGAAAATAAGAAACTATATTTAAGTCACTGTATGTGGTTATCTAGTAGTTTCATTCCTATAACCTACTAATGTATTTGAAAAAAATATTTACTATTTGTACCAGAATTTTTTGTTTTATAAGATTTATTTGATTATGCATACGAGATCTGGGGTACAGGCCAGAGTCGCAGGAGTTGAGAAGAGACAGTGGGGAGCAGAACAGGCAAATGGACTGAAATACACTGATGCGGGGAGCAGGGGGCGAGGCAGGAGAGGTCTGCTGCGTCATGTGGGTCCCCTCCCTGGCCAGGGATCGAACTCGTGCTGCTGTTCAGGGTATGCCCTGTGTCTGAAATTTTAAATTAATAACATCCCTCATGAAATACGTATCTCCCCATTTCAACATCTACATACACTAAAAAATAAATGTGGTTAATTGCATATTACAGAAATTTATTTAACAATAAAAAGTAAAAATCACTATCCATATGACAGGTAATTTCCAGTTATGCACTCTGACTATAGATATAATGAATTAAGACTTAATGCAATATTTTCCCTATTAGCTACATTTTAGTGAAATACTTTAGGATTATTATCTCTAGTCATGTAAACTGCTTTTGATCATTTTCATTCATTTTTCTTACATATAATTTGCAATAGAGTTTATGATGAGAGTTCCTTTCAGTCAAAATCTCTGTTTTGACTTATTTTAGATATGTCTAAACTGTCACAACTTTTTGTAAATATGATAAATAAGCATATATTGAACCAACATTTATCTGGCTCATTACTTTGAAATAGTGGAAGACTATACCAGTGATGTTTAATTAATATGAAATTTTAATTTGGTCAAAATAGTTCCTGAAAATGGTTGATGTTGCAAATTCAGGTGACCATTACTATTCAATATATAAAGTCTACTTTATTACATTCTTCTCATAAACATTCATTGTTAGGAATAAATTAGTATAACTTAAAGATTTTAAAATTGAATCAATCAAAAAATTTCAAAATCCAAATCTTGATATTGTGTTGTTTCTCCTTTCATAGCTGCATATAAAAATGAAAATTTCTACTTCTTTAAAATAGCAAATATAATTCTATTTATGAATTTTAGATGAGAAAGAGACATTGGAATTAAGTCTTTAATTTATAGGGATGCAAATGGAATTCTTTGAAGATGGTAAAATTATAGTTTCTTCCATGTAGTGGTGGTGGCAGAAATAGGTCTGGAAGCCACATTTCAACAAAGGATACTATTTTTTAAAAAATAATTCCTATTCCTTTTTTATTTACTTTTACAATTCTCTGCATTCTTGTGTTTTTTTTTTTCAATAAGCAATATATTTTTTATTATTTAATATGTGTCCTAATGAAACTAAGTGGTGAAGGCTACTATTGAAACTTTTGTAGTATATATAAGAGAACCCCCAGCTTTTAAAGATTAAATCAGAATGCATCTAAAAGTTAGGTGTTCTCCTATCTAGCATGCAAACTATCAAAGGGAAAACTAATATACATATGATTTCAGTAATATCAACTTGCTATTATTTTAAATGTATTTCTTAAGTTTAATTTTTATATACTGTGGTTAAAATCATGATATAATTCACTATTTTTTGTTATTTAGATATCCTCACTGACGTATTTTAAAAATAAGATCTTGGCCATTATGCAAGGGATGAATTCAAAGTAAAAGATACTGTGTCTTTTCCTTTTTTTGCTAAAATTTATATTCAAGATGAAAACTGAACAATTTCTTTGAATATGCAGGTCAGGTTTAATGCAGAGATTGTGTTAATTGTGGTCTCCTGAGTCTTTATGTATTATATACATAGTGAATGAACCAGCTATTAGTGTTACCTCAACCACAACAATATGATAGTGATAGATTCATTTTTAAATTTTTTTCTTACCTTTATAGGCATCTTTCATTTCACTTTTTTAGTACAGTGGTTCATGAGGTGCTGAAAAGCAATTAAAAATAAATTTAAAAATGCACCAATTCAAACCAGAATTTACTTATAAAAGGACTGCAGATACTAGAAGTTGAATTAATATTAGAAACAGGAACTAAACTATTTTAGTGACATGTAAAAGTATGTAAATAATGTGTTTACATAGAGTTTTCAAATAACTTTTTTCTGTGAATGTATCAGGAAATTTTTGTTGCATATAGGGTCAGAGAAATATATTTAATTTGAAGGAGACAAAAGAATCCATAAAATAAAAGGCTCAGACATGTGTGTCAGATGTGGGAGGAGAGAGTGAGGGGGCCCTTGTGAAGTTTACAGATGAAAAAATGATGAGAAGGGTGTCTTGCTAAGCAACAATTACTGCAACTTTTCACAAAGACAGGCCAGTTATGTGAGCAGAAACTTTTAGAAACATTGTGTATAACTTCAATATGTTTGAATTTTATCTAAAATTAATTGAATATGTATAAACATGATAAGAAATGCATGTCAGCATTCCCTTTCTTTTTTTAATAAGGCTGTGTCCTTTTCATATTGGTTTCTTTCACTTAATAATATGCATTTGGATTTTCTCCATATTTTTTGTTCTGAATAATATAGTATTGTCTGAATGTACCAAAATGTATTTATTAATTCACCAACTGAAGGGCTCTTGGTACTTCTAAGATTTAGTAATTATGAAGAAAGCTACAATAAACATTCTTCAGCAGGTTTTTGGATAAATACCGAGTTATGATTTTGTATCATATAGTAAGAGTATGTATCATTTTATAATAAACTTCTGAAGAAGCTGCAGAATTTTGCAATCTCACCAGCAATGAATGGGATCTTATGGATCAACATTCTTGTTAATAGTTGCTGTTGTCGGCATCCCCCAGATAATTTTTATCACTCAGGTTTGTCTTACTGAGCCCCCAAATTTACCAATGACACTTTAAGTTTACCTTCCCCTGTGCAGTTTCCATGAGGTTTTTGCATTAGCTAGCTCTGGGCCTGTTTATTCCATTTGTGTTTGTCTGGAAGTTTGAGTTTCACCTCTATGATTTAAAAATGGTTGCTATACCTCATAGACTCTCATACATGTTCCAGTTAAGAATAGTGTGGAAACAGGGAGAAAAGTCAGATACAGAAAGGGCCATGTTCCATGATTTTTGCACCCTAATCACTTTTCTGAATTTTGACTTCTCTAGTTGATCAAAGTTGAACTACCCTTGCCACTTGAACAACAAATAACACAGAACATGATAAAGCACAAAATTATGATCTCCATGATTTCTCCTTATCTGACTGTATTTTAACATACTTAATAGTAATTTTTTTTAATTAAAGATTTATTTACTTACGCATACAAGAACTGGGTGTACACCAAAGGTATGGGGGTGGGGATGAGAAGATTCACCAGAATGGAGAGCAGAACAGGCAGATTGACTGAAATACACTGTTGAGGGGAGCAGCAGTCAACGCAGGAGAGTTCTGCGACACCATGTGGGTAAGATCCCTGGCCAGGGATGGAACTCATTTCAGTGGCTGCAGATAGCTTCACAGTGCTGAGACTTAACCCCTTGTACCACCAGGGAGGCCTGTAAAACTCTTATTAACTGAATAAATTATAATGTGAAGTATAATTCTGCCTTTTGATGACAGAACTGATATATACTTTGATGAGATATCTTGCTATGTGTTAACCCTGCTTTCATTTTTAAAAGATATGTTTCAAGAGTGCACATAATGAATTTCTTATTTACATATATAGATATCAGAGTATGTGACTCCATTAAAATCATATATTAAATTTTTTTATGAAATAAAAATAGTTAGCTCATCTCTCTTCTTGCATTGAATTGTGGTTTTCTTGATTCATAACATCTGACAAAGTAAAATACAACCTGAGCTGAGAGAGTAGTGCCAGCTACTAAACAAATGTCTTGTGTTTAATTTTTTTTCTACCATTTATTTAGGTAAGTTGTTTACATACTGTAAGTTTATTTTCTCATTTATGCTTAGAAAACATAGTGTTTAGATATTAATTTATTAAAACATTGAGCAGTATTCATATCCCATTTAATATTAAGGTGAGATATATACCAGCAAACTACCTAAAATATAGGCATTCGACAAAGCATAGTTTTCAAGTAACACAACTCCATTTGACTTCATTTGCAATATATATATATATTAATTACAGGTGATTTGTTTTCAATCTGAATTAGCATATTTATTGAAAAACTCTACCTGTTCTTAGAATTTTGTGAGGTCCATACAAGTACAAATCATAATTTATTTTATTAAATGAAATCTCAAGCTGACAACATATGCATTCAGTAGAAAGTTCTAAAAGTTTTAGATTATATATTACAAAAAGAAAGATATAAAATGTATAAAGACATTTAATTCCTGTAATGCACTACAGAGCTCCAATTGTAATTGCCTTATTGACACCATGATAAATTTAGTTTAGAGAGTTCAAATAAGCATCTGTTGTCTCCACTCATAAATGTGTTCAACCATTCATGCTTCAAATGCCTATCATTTTTTAAGTGAGAATAATTTACAACCCAATTACAGTCTGTCTTTTAATATGCTTGAATATGATACTGAGAGACAAGTTTATTAATAAATTCTAGTTTGCAGGACATAAGTTAAATGTGATAAAGAACAATTTTAGTAATTTTCAGTTTGAGTATGGCAGAATAACTACATCTAAATTCTCATTGTCCCCAAACCTCTTGTGGCATAAACTTAATGTTTCTGACCTATATTTTTACCACAACAAAGAGATATAAATCATCTCTAAGTCATATCAACATATGCCAGCTTTTGGAAAGGGGGAGGGGAGAAGGAAAGAAAGAATTGCAAGAGTGGTAACTGCTGGTATTCCTAAGTATTAAATACCTGGGAATAAAATTAAGAATAAATTGCAACAGATGTTATTAAAAATAAAACTGAAATATGTAAGATATTGTGGAAGAAATAGAACAAGACATAAAGAAATAGACATATTCTATAATGTTGGATTAGAATAATTAACATTGTTCAATGTATCATGTATCAAAATTGATCAAATGGTTCACTTTCAACATCTACAGTTTTTCTTCATTTATTCCATTTAAATTATTTAAAATGTTTTGTGTATCTTCAGAAATTACTTTTGTTAAAATCATTTAATTTTCTATGATCATCTGAAAAGATGCTCAGCTAAAGTTAATACTAATTCTGAATTGTGAAGTTTTGTGTTACTTTCTGCTATTGCAGCTTTTGTTTTTATATTGCTATATAATTTTTAGTTTTCATTTCTGAAGTAAGGAGTTTAACATTTTAATGGGGTCTTCATATTCAGGTAAAAAGATACTGTAGAAATTATCCCTTAAGTAAATCAAAGACCTAGTGCAATGCAAAAACAGATATCCTTGAATTGCTTAAATAATCTTGTGTTTACAGCACCGACAATGCTGTACATCTATTATAGACTTTCACTTGTGTAATGACATACAATGCAGTAATGTTATTTCTTCATAAAATATTAGAACATGAGATGAAAATTTAAAATTAACACTGTATTTATGTGCTTAGTATTACATATGGACATAATGGTTCTCTTTTATGAAGTGTGATTTAATTTCTAGAATTAATACATGTTTGAAGTTCTGGATTAATTCCTGGACACCTAATAAAGGACAAACATGCAGCAAATTTCAGGTCTCATAACATATATTTTATAGACAAACTATAAGGTAACTCTCATTACTCCCGATCTACCCATTAGAAAATGGCTTTTCACAATTGGTTTGGACACTTTTGTAACCAGGTGTCAGCAGAGTATATTTCCTTTTGAACTTCAAATGAAATATCCTATAATCAAATGTCATGTCCAATAAGAGAGATATAAGCTTAGCATTTTAAAATGCATATCTGACTACAAGCTTCTGCTTCTGCTACATTAGTCAGTGAACTGCTCACACCATCCATCTTTGATTTCTGTACAGATTCCAGATCAGAATGAGCTCAAGAAACACTGTATGGTCCTCCGTCCCTTTCTTCATTTCCATCAAATAACAATATTGTGATAATTATAACAACAACAATCCAAGGAAATGCAAATAACTATAATTGAGTATTTTAGTTGACAATTAAATAAAACTAAGGTATTTCTGACAATATGGACTTTTCTCTCTTCTGCTTTCATCCCTTTCCTGTGCTCTTCAACCTTCTCATTCTTGGGCATAGTCAGTGCAAGACATTTCAACGATTTTCTGTATTTTACCAAGTGATTCCCAGGGTCTGCACTTGCATCTGAGGCAGTTATTTTCATAAGTAGCTTTTTTAACATATATAATAAGTTGCCAAACAAATATATACTTGAATAAAATGCAACAACTAGTAAGCGGTTAAGTCAATATTCACATTCTTTCAAAGACTATAGAGTTTTCACTATATTTGCTTCTTCAATATAAAGCAATAAATCAATTTGGAGATTATAGGGTGCTGGTCTCTTTAGAGCAGAGTTATGTAGTAGGAACATAGTGGCAAGCATAAATGTATTCTATCTATGAAAATTGCTAAAACTGTGGGCTCCCTGGTGGCACAGGGGGTTAAGTTTCAGCACTATGAAGCTATTTGTCAGCAGCTACTGTACCATGAGTTCTATCCCTGGCCAAGGAGGTGCCCCATATGGCAGGGCAGACCTCTCCAGTCTCGCCCACTGCTCCTTTCAACAGTATATTTCAGTAGATCTGCCTTTTCTGTTACCCATTCTGTCTCTGGTTAATCTTCTCACCTCTCTGCATTCTAACCTACACCTTGACTCTTGTGTGCATAAATAAATAATTTTTTTTTAAAAGAAAATAGCCAAAATTCATGGAGAGATTGGTGTAACCCAGTATATAAGGGCTGCCTTCATTGGACTTTCAGGAATGTCCGTACTGTAGTATATACACATATTGATTCTTAAGGATGAATGCTTATGCAATATTAAAATGTAATGTTACTTCAACCAAACAAAAGAAAAATCAAAAAGTTAAAAACTGATGTAGGTTATCCTTAAGTACCAATGAACACAGTTTGATCCACCATGGTAGATATGGTAAAAGCTGCTGACATTTTCTCAACCAAGACTGATTCTAGCACTTAGGGTAGTAACTACAAATCTACATTGCTGGTTATATGAAATGTAAAAAATATTGCAGATTTTGAAAAGGCATACAACAGCCTTTTCATCAAGCAACTTTCCCAGGGTAACAAAATTGATAATTAGGAAATTTCTAACCATAACCTTTGCGTGACTCCAAACCCTTGCTCATTCCATCACCCTTGCTATCGTTCTGTCAGTGCCATTTCAGCTTTTAGCAACCAAGGTTCATCATATCTACAAGTTCTAATTAGATTTAGTCAGCCTCTTTTCTCTGGGTGAGGCCATTGGAGTTCAAAGTAAAAAATTCCACTCATCTGTAAATGCCATTAACTTAGGTTTCTGATGTGACCCAAGTAGGCTATTTTTAAATTTATTTTCTAGTAACTTTAAAATACAAATGTGATCAATTGCTATTACATTAAGTTTGAAAATTATTTATCGGTGTTACCCAATAACATTTTTTATGAATGTAATTTTACAATAAAGGAAATTTCCTCTTAAATTTAAGAAAACATGTTCAGACTTTCCATAATGTTTAATTTCTTCCTGTTCTTTGTTCTTTTTACTTTACGATGTGTTTGACCTTAAAACAATCTTATTTCCTGAAGACAGCATATGTAATGTGCTAGTATTTAATGCTGCCTATAAGATATTTCTGATTCTTAGATTTCATTTTCTTACCAAAATAACAGTAAAGTTTGACTTTACTAATGTCTGTACATGATGAAACATTCCACTGCATTGTATTGATCCAATGTAGACACCAGCCCATTCTCTAGGGAACAAATTGGCTTTTTTTTGCTATGTATTACTAGGTATACCTTAAAATATTTTCATATTGTTGGCAATTCTGGTTTTGTAAAATATTTAATTAAATCAGGGACATACTTAAATAGACATGATCACTGTAAAGATATTTTTCCCACAATTTATGTCATTGGGATGAATCTTAAAATAGTTGTGTATATTTAATGTAAAATGTCTTCATTTTCTCAAAAATTTATTATTATAATAATTTACCTCAAAATTAATTTCATAGTTAGAATTCTATGTCTCATTTTAATTTTAGAAGCAAAGATAAATTTTTGATGTAGTTAACATATGATTTCCTTGATATTTTACAGTTTTTTGAAAAATAACCAAGTCAAAAAAACTGAATATAAGCATCTTCTTCACTCAGTTTACATTTATTGTGATCTTCTAGGAAAGATAACATGCTTTACTTCCTTAATCGCACTTTACCTATATTGAAAATCAGTGATAGTTAGTCCTTCATTCAACACAGATACAAGTGACTTTAAGATAAACTACCATTACAAAATAAATGTAAATTAAAAAGTGGTGGAAAATATGACATAAAGGTTATCTTCTCTAATATTGAACAACTCAGAGATTGGCTTGTCAAATATTGACAAACTGTTGATATGGAGGGCTGGAAGCTTTCAAATTTTGAATGATAAGAAAGTCCATTTCAAACCCATGCTCTCTCTGAAGAGGAGAACTACCAGTTTCTATAAAGATGTACTTCTGATGAACTTGCTTTTTTACATGAAAGTTGTATTTTCCTTGGGATAAAAGTTCTATGAGGTAAGACAAAATATTAGTAAGCATTGCAATTGCTGGTCATATTCACGGTGTCTCTTTCTATATACATGTACAGGATTTTAGACAAGGCTTTGTGCTGCATTCTATTGGTAAAGTGGACAGCCTGATTCAAGCGTATGTAACTCTGAAAATACTTTCACAGAAATGATTATTCTCCATAGCAGGGTTGTGAAAAACTTGCAGAAAATAAATGTGTGTTGTCTACTCTTGACCTCCCACTGCCCTAGTTCCTTCCTCACTGACCAAGACACTGAATAATTTAAAATTTATGTTTTATTAAAAATTAATTTAAAAATCAACATTTTACTATTATTTATAATAGCATAAAACCCAACATGGGTCTTGTTTAGTCTATACAACCAGACAAATCAGGGCTGAAAATCTGAAATCAGAATCTTTAATTTCTTTTCTAACACAAATCAGATACTGAATGACATTCTACATACCTGGATTGAAGGAGTATTCAATCTCATAGAAATACATATAGTAGCCATTTCCAAATTCCTTCTTTTAGTAGATCTATCACTATTTATGGGGGTATTTATATACTCAGGAAGGGATAAATCTGATTTTTATAAGATTTATTGGTACAGGGACTGTATGATTTTCCAAAGCATTCTCTTGGTGTTCTTGTTACATGGGATTGCTTAGAAGTCACATTCATGTGACTTACAATGTATCCACTGAATACAGACAAACCAATAACTCATATCTTTAGAATCTCTTCCTCTCTTTCAGAGAGAGAGAGAGAAAGAGAGAGAGAGAAATAGATAATGATAGATATAGTGATATAGATGTATGATTATATGTACAGATAATATATATTGATAAAAACCTTTATCTGTATCACAATAGCTATATCTATCTTGGACTTCCTTAAATACCAGGTTAAGATAATGCCTCTACATAATTTCATGTTTACTTTAATCATGGATTTTGATTCTTCAAAGGGTTGGTTTCATTCCTACTTACATGACAACAGAGATAAAGGTGTGCATACCACAGATGTGGTATAACAGTAATGTTTTGTTTGTTCTAATGTAATAGTTCTTATTCAAGGAAAATCTTTCTCCCTGCTCCCTCATTTCACATATTCATATAACAATATCTGAAGCCAATTTTGCTCCAAAAATAAGTGAGAGCTTGTACTAATGACAACTAGTATTTAGAAATTAAGGATTTAAGGATGCTGCTAAAGGTAAACATCCTAATATTTAAAGGATGGTCTCCTACAGCAAATAATTATCTAGCCAAAATGTCAACAGTGAGTGCAATTAATTTTATTGTGATTAAAATCTAAAGTTTATCTTTCTGAATAGTAAGAGGTGAATATCCTTTTTGTTCTTGTAGGTGTTTTTGTATCATCAATTTTAAATTCTGAAACTATTTTATATAGACTTCATTGCTGTATAAGGAAGACATTATATCTCCCTTTTCTTAAAAACTAATGAGATTTTTATCCTCACCTATTGAATTTCTTCCAAGTTTAATTGATTTTTTACTTGCTAAAATTTGCTTAGGAAAATACTCATTTTTACAAATTACATTGAACTAATTTACATCTTTCATAAATTATATTATTATTCAACATTTTCCATAGCACTGGTCTAAAGGACCAATAAACCTCCTAGTTATGAATGAATTCACAATTTTTATAATATGCATGTATGTGAAAACCTTGAAAACCTAAATTACTGTTTGTTTATATTTAAAATTTATTTTTAAGGAATATATGTTATCAAAATAATATAGTTCAATAATATAGTTCAAAAATTATCTAGTGCTATATCATTATAGCTCAATGCTGTGTTAGTAACATTTAATTCTCATGAGAATAATATCCTGATTTTTATTTTATACTTTATCTGACAGACTTGTAGTAGCTTGAATTCTAATTCCATGATTTATCTTTTTTTTAATTAATATAATGATTATCCTCTCTATCAATGGCACCTGTCAGTGGAAATAATCAAGTGTCTTTCAGAATGAGGTCAACCCCCTCAGTAGCATTGCAATATATCACAATGATTCAAGTTTCTCCATTATAGGCAAATGTAGAGGACAAGATGACTTTGTAATCTTGATTGCCTGGGAACCCTGCCAAAAATTGGATTTTGTGCTACATTAATGTAATGGAGAGAGACTCACACTTGAATTGCACTTATGTTCTATTGGATTAAAAAAAACCTTACTATAACCTTGACTAGTCATTAAGTAGAAATACTGATCATAAAATTAAGGCAAAATTTAAACGGTACACATAGTATTTTAGATATAACACTTAATAGATATTATAATGTTAGTATATTAGTGACAAACAGGAATATATTACTGATAAATATACACTAATTGATTATTAATTCATATATACCCACACCAAATCTATATTGAACTCCTACTATGTGCTGTGCAATCATCTAGGTACAATATATAGCTAAATTAACAGAGCAAGAACAGATAGATTACTCCCTCATGTGATATAGTCTTTATTTGGAAAATGCATATAATTGACCATTATTTAAATAAATGCAAAACTAAAGAAATATAAAAATATCAGACTATGCCAACCAATATGATGAAAAGTAGATACTGCAATATAATAATTTTGCCTGAAACATAGCCAGAAGAAATGTTATTATGAGTTAATAGTGTCCTTCAAAAAGATATCTTGAAGCCTAAACATGCGTACCTGTGAATGTGACCATTTTTTGAAAAAAGGTTTTTGCAGATCTAATCAAAGTAGGTATCATTAAACATCAGACGTCAGCAAAATGAGTAAAGTCTAGATTGTTGGCCATCACCACAACCTAGGAGAACAACATGGGATAGATTTTTCCTCTGAGACCTTAGAAGAAAACAGTCTTGTTGACACCTAGGTTTTGGACTTCTAAATTCTAACACTGTGAGATAATGAATTGCTGTTATTTTAAACTAACTGCCCAGTTGTGGTACTTTGTAAATGGCAGCCGTGGGGAACTGATGCACTTGATTCTAAGCTAAAGACCAATTTATGTCATGAGTCAACAGTAAAGAATTAAGGGAGATCATTCTGAGTTAGAAAGGAACAAGCAAAACCAAACCAAAACAAACCCATGATATCTGACTAAGAAATGTAACTATCAGAAAGGGAAGTCAGGGTTTTGGGGAGCAAAAGAGGGGTCCAGTGGTCTACGATGCAGCATTCAGAGTGTTTAGGTAGTGGCTCTGGTATGTAATATGTATCTTAAGAGGTGTGAACCTTTATCTCTGAAGCTTACAGGGTGTTGTAAATGAATGTTACTCAATGAAAAAAATAATACAACGGGCACCTCTGTAGTTGCATAGGGCTTAAGTCTCTGTGCTACTACCATGAAGTCCTGAGTTTGATCCCTGGCCAGGGAGCTAACCCACATGGCACAACAGACCTTTCCTTTTTTTCCCCACTATTCCCCTTAACAGTATGTTTCAGCACATCTGCAGCTTTGCTCCCCACTCTGTCTCTGATGTATCCTCTAGTATACATCATATATATCCTCTACCTTTGGTCTGGTCTACACCCAGTTCTACTCAAAAATCAATAAATAGATGTTTTTTTAAAAAAAGATGCAATGAAAAAAAAATAAATACAAAGATAAAGTGAAATTTATGATTTCCATGCTCCATCTCCATTTTGCTACCTATCCTAGTCATGATCGACTTTCATTAAATTTGATGATGCTAATGATATATGTCAATAACTGTAATAGCTGTAAAGCTTTAATGGTTAGCAGAGATCTTCCAAGGATGCAAGCTAAATGTGGTAGACTGGGGTACACTTAGGAAACCTGGTCTATTAAAATTCTTTTCTGTTCCCCACTGTATCTACATGAATCAACAAGTAGTTGTTTACAGAACATTTGCTTTTCCCTTGTACAAATTGTTTCACCCCCTTTGTAGTCTAAGATCATTACCCATTTCTCATAGCTCAAAATGGCATAAAAGCCCAATTGCCTTGTTGGGGATCCCTGTGACTGTGGGATTCCCATCTATACAATATTAAATTTGTTTCCTGTTAAAAAATAAGCCAGCCACCATACCAAAGATATACAGATAATAAATAAGCATATGAAAAGTTGTCATCAGGTTTATTAAAACATACACTACTACACAGCTATTAAAATGGCAAAAATCCTGAACACTGATACGACCAAATGCTGACAAGGATACAGAGCAACAGTAATTTATATTTATTTATAATTGGAAAGCAAATGGTACAGCCATTTTGGGAAACAGTTTTGCAGTTTCTTATACAATGACAGAAATTCTTACCTATGAACCTGGGAATTACTCAAAGGAGTTAAAAAAAGTTTTGTCCACAAAAATACCTACCATACATGGATATTTATAGCAGCTTTATTTATAATGGCCAATATTTGGAAAATAACGCAGGATGTCCATCAGTAGGTGAGCAGATAGTAAATGGTGATATGTCTAGACAATGACCTATTTATCAGTGATAATAGATGAGTTATAAAATCATGAAAACATATGGAATAAATTTAAATATATATTACTAAGTGAAAGAAGTCAATCTGAAAGACTACTTGCTCATAATTCCAACTAATATGGCATTCTGAAAAATACAGATCTGTGGAGACAGTGACTGGGATGGGAGAATGAACAACCAACCCCCAATGAAATTCACGGTTGTGATACTACTTTTATTGGATACTACTTTATCATGATAGATTTATGTCCTTGTATATGTGTCAAAACCCATAAAATGTACAACACCAAAGTGAACCCAAACTATGGATTTGGGGTGGTCATGATGATGTTTCATTGAAGAGTCCCCAATTACGATAATACTACCATTCTGGTAGGAGATGATTGTGGAGGTGGCTCTACATGTGTGGGGACAGAGGCTATATAGGACACCTCTGTGCTTTCTTCTTAATTTTTCTGTGAACCTAAAACTGCTCTAAAAAATGGAAAAGTTAAAAAATCAAAGATCCTGGGGAGACATTGAGTTTGAACATACTCATTTAGCAGTAATCAATATAAAGTTGCCATTTAAAGCTGCAGACCTGGATATAAAGTAACATTTATTAGAGAGATATATATTCCATGCATTACTCCTAGGGGTGCAGTATTATGAGACTGAGTGGAATTTGGAACATACAAAGTATGTTGAGAGAGAATGACTTTTTAACTAGAAGAAAAATTAAAATTTTATGCAGAAGAGGAAGAAAACCCAAGACAAGACTCAGGAAAGATCACTTAATTTTATTTTTTTAAAGATGTATTTATTATTTATACATACAAGAACTGGGGTATAGGCCATAGGTGCAAGGGGTGAGAGGATTCACCAGAGACAGAGTGGGGAGAAAAACAGGCAGATCAACTGAAATAAACTGTCTCATGTAACTATTACCTGGCTTTGCCTGAGTTTTGACATAATTTATCAAATGTATACCCTTTCATCCTCAAAAAATTCAAGATCAGTGATAGACTTGTAATGTTCAACATTTGTCGAGGAGAGACATTTATAGTATTAGCTGATTTTCATGGTAAAAAATACTACAATCATGGGAACCGTTTTAAAACTTACTGTTTTTTTTATATATTAACTTTTTTATTTATATATGACATCAATTATAATCCCCATGTATTCCCCATCACCATATCACCAGTGCACCATCACCTCAGTCCCCTGTGCTCCTGTCTGCCCTCAACCCTCCCCCTCTTCCCTCCTGGTTCCATTTATGATAACAACTTACTATTTGTTAGTAATACTCCTTCACATTCAAATGAATATAGGTTTTTATTATAAATTAGTCACCTTGCCAAATGGTAGTTGCTATTGGCAATAACTTAATATGCACATACTAAGATAATGCTAACTTACATATGCTTTGTAAATTGAATTAAATTAGACTCCACAAAGGGATGAAGTATGGATAAAAATTCAATATAAACAATACACTTAGAATTTAAATCATAAGTTTATTAGACCAATAAATATTTACACTGTATTATCAGAAGTGACATATAGACTTGATAATTATAAGTACTAATTATAAATACTATAAAGGTATTTTCTACTTGCATATCTATGAACACTGTAAACATCTAAGGTTTCCATTGGAATATTTCCATTTACAATTTTTAATTTAATACCCCAGTTTATTGACAAATTGGAGAACTTATATCATCTTATATTTTAATTACTTAGTAAACCTTAAAAAATAGGAATATCACCTATCAAATTATAATAAATGTAATGAGAACCAAACAATGCCTTTAATCACTACTTAACTGAACAAAATATGATAAAAGTTATATAAAGTAGAATATTAATAAGAAAAATAATCTAATATGTATGAAATTGGCTGTGAAATCATCAAATAATTCAGCAAATTGACCTAAATAAGTAGACTTCCCATAGAACACTTCCTTATTGATAATAATTTCAACTGATAATATATTTTGAGGTGGTATTGTGAATTTCCAGTGTTAAAAATGCAAAATATCAGAAGTACTGCATAGTTGGATGCAATTCATAAAATCTATTTTAATCAAGATATCTATCAAATAAAAATGCAAATTAGAACAATTCACAAAAACACAATGATGGTTTTCAAAATTCTAAAACAATTCATTATAATAGTAAATTCTATTGAAGATGTTTATTTGAGCATTTTTCCTGAAAAATCAGAATAAAGCATAAAATTCTGCTGTGCATATAGCATCCATCATTTGCTGCAATATATCAGGATCTGAGTTATAAATGGTTCTTGCAAATGTCAACCGGAATTCTCCATATTAAGGAGAGTGTTCAAGGATATCCTATGGGGAAAAGAGAATTTAGTTTTAATGAGTAATCTCTCTTTCTGTTTGGTGTACTTTAGCTTCTCTATTCTGAGTCTTAATGGTTATTGCTGGAATGGTCTCACTTGGCACATTTCACTGAGATGGATTGCTATTTGCTCACAGGAAAAGTTTTGTAACTGACTAATTATGTAACTCGTTGCAATATTTTCCTCATCTCAAAAAGCCACAATCTGGATAGCCTCTGTATATTCCTTACTTTCCTATAATTTAAGTAAATACAACATGCAACAAAGTTATCACTGAGAAAAAAACCCAACCATTTATACTAGAAAAACTACCTGTATATCACTAAATAGCATTTTAAAAGATGACCCCCAAAAATCATTACTACTAATAAAAAATCTTCTTGGTTATTAAAAACATATTATTATATAAAAATATGGTGGATAGCTATAATGTATCATCTTGATGTGTGGTTTTTCTGAAGATATTGCTATACAACCCAATACTTATAATAAAGGAATTTACAACATTTCAGAGAACAAGACTTTTTTAAAGAGTGTTAAAAGGCAGTTTGGAAATGTCTTCAATATAAGAGATAGTTTAGAAGAATTGGTCCATTAAAAAAATTGAGGGACCTCCCTGGTAGTTCAGGGATTAAAATCTCATGTCATATCAAGCTTTCACCAGCCACTGCAGCATGAGTTGATCTCCAGCCACGAAGCCGACCCACATGGCACAGCAGACCTCTCTGTCTCACCCGATGTCTTTCTCAGCAGTGTATTTCAGTAGAGCTGCCTGCTCTGCTCCCCACTTATCTCTGGTGAATCCTCTCACCTCTCACACCTCTGGCTTATACCCCACTTCTTGTATGCATAAATAAATAAAAAATATGTTTTTAAAAATAAAAAAATAAAAAAAAAGTAGTTCTTATTTACATAAAATAACTCAAGTTACATCTTTCTAGCTATGTGTACTCTGGGAACTGGAATTATTTGAATTCTTTCAATATCCTATTTCCTGTTGAAGACACAGACATAGTCTAGCAATGTTTCATTGGGAAGTTTCTGTATAGTAAGAAAAAGACTTTTGTCTTCCTTTACCTGCCTTCCCCTCTTCCTGTCTACAAACCACCTTCTATCCATTTCCTGCTTTCATTGAAAACAGATCCAGTTACGATTAGTTGAAAGGTTACCCTTTCTAATGTTTTAAACTATCTCTCCATAGGTACCAGTTTAATTGAGCCACTGTGATGATTCAAACACTCCACACCTCATAGCATATTCGTTCCCCTAGAAAACTAATTACTGTGGTACTGTTGTACAATGGTTTTTACCTTTCTATCTTTTATCTGGAGAGTTCTAAAATCCACAGATAGTAGCTTGTTTGTTAACTGAAGCAAGAAAATGTATCATACTTAATGTTCCTTCTCTTTATAGAGACAGATGAACAAATACAATATTATTAAATTCTGTTTGGAAAGAATATTTCAAGTAAGATTATTAACATTTTATTATTTTTTATTATTTTTGTATAAGGAAATATCAGAATATGATACATTGATATTATGATATAAAATATATCCGTTTATATGGAATTTATGGAAAACAGGTACTTACCTCTTTAAATTTATCTGCAATATTATATAAACTTATTCTGTTAAAGCTTTTACTTATGTAAATTTGTGTCATTTTTTTTTCTAAACCTAAGTATAATAATCATGTGGAACTATGTTTCAAGGTATGTTTCATTGATGAAGTTTCTACAAATACCATTATTGATTTTATTCATTCAACCAAAATCTCATTAAGACCATAATATATAATAATAGTATGAAATGAAAATGTTTGTAGTCAACAGCAAAGGCATAAATGATGCAAGGAGGGCATAAGCAATTCTGAAATCATCGGGCAGGTTTCAGTGTTCCAGTGAATTGCTATGCGTGTTTGTATAATGAAAACATAACCAAAGCAAAGCAAAAATCCACTGGCATGCTCTCTTTTTTTCAAGCTTTAAAAATACCAGAAAAGTATAAGAATTTTAGTTTATGAATTTTATATCTTTAAAAGTGCAGAACATTTTTTATTTTACACTTATTAGCTGTATTCAGTTGTTTTTTCAGTTGGCAAGTAAGTTAATTGAAGACTATAGAATTTAGAATTGTACATCATTTTATCTACATAAGACTGAATTCACAAGTGATACTTTTTATACTCTGATTCTCAAACAGCTATTGTTAAGATGTGTACTGTTCTTAGCTTCAAAATGTTGCATGTTTTCAAAGGAAACACTCATTCTTGAGATCTGTTGACATCAGATTAATTCATTCTGTGTTTATCAAAGATGGATGAGAAACAAGAAAAGAAAAGAGAGTAAAAGAAGAACAAGAAATTAATGAGAGAGAGAGAAGACTATACACTGTATTAGACTGTAATTTTAAGAAATTGGTCACCAGATTCAGAAAGAATTGGCTTGGGTGTTTTGCCATGCATTTTTTTTTTTCATTTTGGTCAAATTACAGCATCCTTTGAAATTCTGATTTTTTTCACAAAATTAATATAGTACATTTTCCTACTTCACATCGTGTGTGTGTGTCTGTGTGTGTAATAATAAATGCATTGATTCATGTGAAGCTTTAACTGCAATTCCTGCCACAGAGCATGCAGGTGAAAAATGCTATCTATCGTTATTATATATGATTGTAGAATCCAGAATGGATGTGATGATCATATGCTTCCATTGTGTAAAGCTGTTACTGTTACTTAGATGAGAAGAACTAAGAGTAAAGTTCTTATACATGGGAGTTAGCCTGTGATTTCTAGTTTGATGCAATATATTCTTGTTGAATTTCCGAGACACTCTGCTAGGTAAATAAACATCAAGTTAGGAAGAAGGGTTCCAATTTAGTTTAGAAGAGAGAGAGAGAATTGCAATTGAACATAAAAAAATAAAGTACAGTGGTCAGAGTATAAAAGAGATACTATAGAATCACATGGAAAGAACAGTCATACTTAATATTTGTCATTAAGCCATGAACCAAGAAGACTGAAAGAGTCACTTATAGGTACTTCAGTCGGAATGTAGGAAATAATAGAACACAGAGAATCTAAGGTATTCCAAAATGTGATCATATTTGTAAAAACCTTAATATGTGCCAGAACATGAAATTTTGATTTAATGCACATAATTCATCAACAGCATTAGGACAGAATAAAACGATGAGAAGTGGATAAATTATTTTATTTCCAATAAACTATTTCTAGTAGTTTCCATAAATTTCAGTGAAAATCATTTCTTATAGTTTAAAGTGCCTGTATATTCTCCATAATTTTCAACATTGCCTCATTCTAGAACATTCCATTTTACTGGAATATATCTGATTTTCTGATGAAACTGAGTAGACTGTATTATTCAGTAAATAGATTATTATTTCCCAAATGTCATACCAATAGGTATGTTCAAGATAAATTATATTTTGGAAAATTTAACATTCTTTTTTAAATTAAATTTTTCTTGATGTAATGTTGCATTATAACTTTATATAGTTTTCAGATGAGCCTCAATATAAACCAACATCTCCATAGGCTACATTAAGTTCATCTTTAGCAGTTCAAGTCTATCCTTCTATGAGCAATTACCCTCTTTTACCCCACTTACCTACCCTTATCCCGCATCCATGCTGGTAACCCTTAACTTGGTTTTATAGTCTAAAAGCTTATTTTTTGTTTAATTTAGTTCATTTTCCTCATGTACTACATGAGTGAAGTCATACTGTGATTCCTTCTCTCTATCTGACATTCTACTAAGTATAAAACCCTGTAAGTTCAATCATATCGTTGCAAATGACTGAATTTCTATAATTTTCAGAGCTAAATAGTATTCTGTTGTGTATATATATATCACATCTTTTTCCACTCATCTGTAGTTATGGACTTAGTTTTTTTCTAGTTCTTTGCTATTATAACTAAAAATAACATAATCATTCCTTAAACAAGAGGAAGCCAGCAAATTGTAGCTAAAATAGCTACATAGTGTTAACATGTGTATTACCTATAAGCTTTAGATTGCATTCATCTGAAACATATATTTGAATGATTTATCTTGATCAGAGTTAGACTGAAGTTTATTCATAGAAGTATATTAATTGGACTATAATTTTCAGTAGAACCGAATAGAATGGTAATATTATCCTTTTTCTACACAATATACAACTGCACCTTCATGGTATCGTGTCTCTTTCATTTTCACTCAAGTGAACACATTTTGTGGGGGAAATGACTTTGAAATGATATTATATTAAGAGTAAATCATCCTTGCTATGTAGCCTTTCTATCTTGTAGTAAGCATATTTTTTTTTTAAAGATTTATTTATTTATGCATACAAGCACGGGTACAGTTCAGAGGTGTGGGGGGGTGAGAGGATTCACCACAGAGAGCAGGGAGCA
>JAGFMF010011611.1:1362319-1460812 GCA_019455555.1 Galemys pyrenaicus
CTCCCTGGCTGGCAGCAGGGATCGAACTCGTGCTGCAGTGGCTGTGGTTTGCTTCATAGTGCGTTGCTTAACCCACTGCGCCACCAGGGAGGCCCAGTAAGCATATGTTGATCATTACCCTTCAAAATTAGAATAGTTACAAAATACATACTGATTTCACACACACAAAAAAATAGCACACTTTAAGAAGAAAATTGTACTGCAGTCTAAGAAACTTATTTTCATTTTTTTTCCAATTGGGAGATTATTACAAAATTTTTTTTCAGAAGCTACAATTTCTCAGGTTAATGAATGTTTCTCAGCATGTGAACAATGTGTTCTGAGACAATGACTAACATTATAAAAAAATCGTCAATTATGCATTACTGAAAGGAATAATTACTAGGCAAGTTAAGCATCAAATGTCATCCTGATCTACGTAAATTTATGGAATGAAAGCCCAGGACTTTGTTTACTGAACTGATTAAAAGTAGAGGAAGTGACCAATGGTATTAATCAGAGAGCATTTTAATACTGAAGGTATAGTAAACCAATAAGTAAATGTTCATGTACATTTAGCTATCAAATAAACATCTACACGATATTTTTTTCTAAATAAATTTTTTATTTTTCCTACACCAAAACCACAAATGAACAGAAATATCAAAATAAGTTTAACCCTATCTTTAAAATATAAGTAGAATCAGATATAAAAACCAATGAAATAAGTTTCCATTTTCTTTAGACCACTTTTTTATTTTCTATATGGGATTAAAATATTAAAACATAGTCTAATGTAAATTCAGAAATTTAATAAAATTACAAATTCAAGTCATTTACTTTGCATTCAAAATAATTTTGCAAATTACCTGACACATTAAAATAATATGTATATGTATTATCTACTTAGTTCTAATCTTCAAAATGTAGTAATAACCTAAAGGGGTATGGTATGCAATAAGGAACATATGTATGAGATTAATATACTGGCTATATGGGTTATAATAAGTTCTTGGTATATGTTAGTTTCCATAACTATTACTATTTGTGTAATAATAGCAAAGAAAAGCAAAAATGTGAATTTAAGGATGAAAAATTTAAATTCAAAGGAGAAAATGAAGGATGTAACAACCATTTAAAACAACCATTTAAAAATAAAATGCATCGTGATATTCAAAGCCACATTTCAACTGAACAATTACAGTTAATAATATAAATTATAATGAAAATACAATGGTCTAGACAAAGTAAATAATTATGGTGAAAAAAAGGATGTGTCACAATTTTCCTTGAGTATCAGGATACTTTTAGAATTTTTGTACTTGAGCTTCAATTCTCATTTGTATTTGGGAGGATATTCAGAGGTGTCATAAAGAAATTGTCATTCTGTAAATACAAAAATGAAAGCAGATATGAGATATAACTCTACTCAAGGATACTATACAGGTGGAAATTGCAAAGCAGTACATCAGGAACAGGAACTATTAGAAATGACTGAAGATCCCAAAGGGCCTTAGGCAAGGGCTACATCGTTATGTTCAGGGTAAAATTTCCTGAAGACAAAAAATAATTGCTATGGAGTGAAGAAGATTGGAGAATTTGACATTTTGATTCATTTGAGAGGAAAGACTTCTATAATATAAAGGAATTAATTTTTATTAGAATTGAGATAAGAAGAAAATCACACTTTAAATAACATGGAGCATAGAAGATAGTCAGAACTGGAATGGAAAAATACATGAGTTAAGAGTGAATTTGAAATTAAAATGTTATCAGATGGATTTATGAGGTGATTGGATTGGAAACTAGAGAAGGAAATCACAGTGGACCTGAAGATTTACCAATAGAAACTATGTGAACAGAAATAAATGAAAAAAAATAAGACAAAATGGTTATTGAGTTAAATAATATCAGAAAGTATGAGAAGGGTTCTAGTTCTCTATTAAGTATCTGAAATCAGAAAAAAAAGAGAAATTGGGGCTTATAATTGAAGAATTGGTCATTTAAAATTTCCCAATTTTGTTAGAAATGTAATTATGCATTTTATAATATTCAGAGTAAACACTGAAGCTACAAAAGAACATCCGAGCAAAAATCAATATGGAGTAAACAGGTTAGTATTGACAAAAATAGTTAACTTTTTCCATATACTCATCAGTCCAGAAGTGGAATGTTACATCTATTTTTAAATTTTGTTGTTCTATTATTAATTTTTTCATAAAGGCAGTACCAATTTACATTTCCATCCACTATCAAAAGAGTTTGTTTTTCTTTACGACCTCTCTGGCACTTGTTATCTTTTTGGTAATAGCCATCTAAGAGTTAGATATGTTATTATGGTTTTGATTTGCATTTCTCTGTAGGTTAATGATGTTGAACATTTCTTCATGTATTATTTTTCACTGACATATGTTCATTGGGAAAAATGACTATTGACGAGCTTTGCCCATTCTTTTATTGGATTATTTGTTATTTTTTTCTATAGAATCATAGAAATTATTTTAATATATTTTGGATATTAGCCCCTTAGCAGATATATGATTTTCAGTCACATTCTATAGGTTGCCTTCTCCGTTTATTGATTCCTTTGCTGTGGCAGAATCTTTTGTTCAATATAGATCCATTTCTTTATTTTGAAAACTTGTTTTCAAAGCATTTTCATTTTTTATTGTCAGAGACATACAAGTTCAAACTTTTCATGGAAGATGAAAAATGATTTTGATAGATTATAATTTTGTGAAAAACCCTTTAAAGGGTAGACAAATTAAAAGAGAGATATGGATGCTTATCTGTCTCTAAATTCATCAATTTGTATAAATTAAATATGTACATGTTTTTTGTTTGTCAAACATGTCTTAATAAAGTAGTTTTAAGAAGTCAGCTAATGAATAAACCAAAATAATTAGCCTCACCACATTTCCAACTTTGTAGTCTTTGTAGTTTTCAATAACTGAAGCACAACATTAAACATTAGTTTTTGACAAACCCTCCCAAAATTGCTACACTTAAAAATAAAAATTGTAACTTTAATAACTTCAGGTCTCTCTCTCTGAGTCATTGATCATTTCCTTAAAATATAGAAGTCAAATATTCAAATTAAATATTAATTTATCAAACAGTGTCTGGTTGGTGGCTAAAATTTTTTGAGTATTTGACTCAAGGAACTGGTTAATTTGGTCTGAATTTCAAACCATTGGATAGAAGTATTTTCAGATGACATAGTAATTACAATACAAAACATACCAGCATTTTCAAATGCTCTCATTAAAATTCTAAGCTCATTGTATTATTCTTTGGTCTCATGAATTTATGAAATTTAATTCGTGTTCTGAATTTTTAAAGCTCAAGCATCCATACTAATTAAAATTCAGTCACAACAGACAAGCTTAATGGGAACAAAAATTACAGTAGATTATTTCAAGTCTGAGTATTTCAGTTACTTCTTTGTTATGCCAAGATCCCGTTATTATGATTTTTTCTTGTCCTTTTATGATTCCTTTACAATAAATTTACTTTCTAGGCAGTTTCATAAATGAGTAACTGGAATATCACTTCTAGTTCTCAAAAGAAGTTAGTAATGATGAGCAAAGTCGCTTTGATTTATGTTGTGCTATGTAGATGATAAAATGGAAATAAAAGAAAGTCATGTTAATTATAAACATAGTGACAGTATCATTTTACATATATAAGGATATGAAAGAGAAAATGGTTTTGACAGTTTCATCCTGTCAGCACACTTATTTATGCATTTTTGCAATACTGAAGATCAACTAAATGGGAACTGTGTCTTTGTTTTGTATATAGGTAGGTAATCTTGTGACATTAAAATTAAAATTGTATATTTTAAATTATAAATATCTAATTTTCCTTCAAATGAAAGGGATGAATATCTAAATCTTAGTGATGCAATTTTATATGTAAAAATCTTTTAATATCTAGTCCATAATAAAATCCAAAAATATGGCAAAGAGCTAAAAAAAAGAGAGAAGTAGATCTCTCCCATGTAATAATCTACTGTAGCTTTGCTATACAAAGTGAGTCAGGTTTTCAGACCTTTTGGCTCTCTAGCCCCTTAGGTCCTTGTTACTGCAAAAGACATTTACTAAATTTGATCTTGAAATATATGAAAATAAAACCTTACTCTGATCTCATGTACCAGTGCACCAGTGTCTAGAAATTATCCATATGGCTATATCTAAATACACATTATGTTGGACAGTATGTAATAGCTATTTGATGAGGGAGAGAAAAATAAATATTTGGTGAACTTGTAGCAGTGTTTGCTCCATTCAGTTGTAAATGATTTAATAATTTTAAAGAATTAAAATTTAAAATAAAAATAATTTAATACTTTTTGAAAAGCTTAATTCATGTGGTAAACTGAAATGGTATTTTTGTAGTTTAAATTTAGCCCAGAGTAGAAGTCACTGGATAATCTAAATGATGATGAAGAGGTGAGGAAAAGCTTAAAAATATGTCACAAAACACCAGTACATCCACCTAAAATATACGACTATGTGTCTGTTTCACTGTTTATATTCATGTGTAATGTCTATGTCACTAAACTATGGTGGACAAAAAAAGCATTTGGTTTTTTAAACCCTAAAACTATGATTGGAACATTGAGGCTATGAGAGGGGAAGGGTGGAGGATAGGAAACAAAGGGGGAATGAAGCCCAGTGGTCTGTAGCAGAGGACTATGGGAGATCAGTGGTGGAGGTGTTATGGTAGCATACATCATTAGGGGTGTGATCCTGCACTCCTGAATCAAGTGCAGTGGTGTCAACCATTGTTACCTCAAAAGAAAATGTTCCCCTAAAATGCTGGATTTTTTTTTTCCTTTCTGTGATTCATATATTGTCTTCAGTAAGATGTGGTTATCTCTTTTCATTGTTTCAACTATCACTCAAGAACAGAGAAATATGGTATACTTAAAGAGTGTGAGTCAAACATTCCAAATATATAATCTTAGTTAAGCCAAATGCTAATTCTGTGACTTTAGACAAGTTTCTTAATCCTTTCCAGACCTAGTGTCTTTTTTTTTTTAAAGTGATAACTTTCCACTTTGAAGACTTTGAGGATTATATGAGATAATACATGGCAACTATCCAACTCACAAAGGACAGACTATAAATAGTAGTTACTATTTTTATGTTTCTCATATCTCCAGTCCTGATCTCTCTCCTTAACTCATGACCTATTTTTCCAAGTTCTTACTAAAGACCTCTACTCTTTATTTCCCTTTTTTATAGTCCCATAGATTAAAAGCATTGCTCCCCACTGACTGTCACTCAGATAAATAATTTCTACCACTGAAACATGTATAGAATTTTCTTCCATCTACATCATAATATAGCTATAAGAACCTTATCATATTTCATGTATAATATCATAGACATTGTCTGCCTTTACACCGCTATTTTCACACACTTTTCTTTTAAAATTATTTTTAAACCATTAAAAGCATCTCTAATATGACTTCAAGACCTTAGAAATTCAACTCACATTTTCTAAACTAAAACACATATCTATTGAATCAGATAACTGCATTGTTCTTCTTAGAAATGAGATTTAGAAACAAATACAAGAGGCTCAACGTTGTACTTAAGACTTACTTTTTTCCTCTGATTACCTTGATGCTGGCTCTATTCACATCGCTTTCTTCTTACAGTACAAGATGACTGACTGAAAATACAGGATTCAGTTTATATTTTCAGTAACCACAGAAAAGACAGAGACAATGGAGAGAGGGTAGGTTTGGGAGAGAGAGAGATTGAGATTCTCCCTTTAGTTTGGCTTTATCTGACCGTTTGTTTCTTTTCTCTATATTCTGCATATATAGAATATATTCCACACCATTCTACATTTATCTTCTCCTTTCTGACCTGTTTCAATCCATGTTGTTGCGAATAGCAAGCATTTATTTATTTTTTTATGCTGGATAGTATTCCATTATGAATATATTCCCTTATATAAAATGTAGTGATGATCAATCATATTTCAATTCTCATATAAAACTTAAAGGATTTGTGGAAAAAAATGAGCATTACAGAATGGAGAAGTATGTTTAAGTCATCTTTAAAATGTGATTTTTATTTAATGATTATGCCATTGATCTGTTTGTCTCTCGAAATCTATTATTTCCCTGCTGTTAGCACAGGGAGTTAATATTTATGGACTGACTTGAGAGACAGTCTTCCCCTTTACTTCCCTATTGGACATTGCCAAAAATGGCACTAGCAGGAGCGGGGGATTGAACTGGATAAAGTAAAAATATATATTCTTCTACATCCTCTTTATTGGACCAAGTTAGCTAGTGGTGAATTCCCTCATGAATAGCCACAGCCATAATTTATACTTCTCTATTTACAAGTAAAGTGTTGTTTCTTATCATTGAAACTACCCCATATGTTTGCATGTATAGGCTAGAGATGATATAGAAGGAATCACCATCTTCTGTTAATTTTCTTTTATTACACTCAAACATTTCAAAGCAAAATCTTAATCAAACATTCAAAAAAAATCATCATCAAATATTTCTTGAAGACTTTTGCTCGGTGTATATTTGCTTCCTGTAAAGAGTTGACTTCTTTAGTATTAGAACTAAATACAGTCTCAGGAAATGATCCATTAGGATGAAATTCTGTGTAAATTGGTTCAAATTTATAGAGATTCATTAAAGGAAAACTTGAACATGGAAATATATAGCAATTCCTTTCCAAGAATATAAAAACACTCAATGTAGTCCATTAAGCCCCTCACTCCTTTTTTTCCACACACCCCCTTCCGCGTTTCTAGCCTCTGTTTTGCAGTCAGATTTATTGGTTTATTTTTGTTTTGGTTTTGTCTGATCTTTTGTTTGTTTCTCTCTATCTCACATGAGTGAAAGTATCTTGCATTTGTGTTTCTCCTTCTGACTTATTTCACGAAGAATAATCCCCTTCAGTTCCATACATGTTACAATGGCAAGAGTTCATGATATTTATTACTGAATAGTAATGTATTATGTGTGTATAACCTATCTCTTAAATCATTCATGTGCCATTGGGTACTTAGGTTGCTTTCACATCTTGACTATTGTAAATAGTGCTGAAATGAACATACTAGTGCATATATACCTTTGATTAGTATTCTTTACATTCTTAAAAGGCAACATATTCTGTGCTCTTTGGGAAAAAATATTTTTGTTTAATTATTTTTCAAAGAACATGTTTACTTGATTATTAAAATATGCCTTCCTACAAGTTTGTATATTTAACACTTTGTTATTTGAAAAGTTAAATTTATGGAAGAATAATATATACTACACTAGAGAATTAGGATCTTTGTATGAGCAGCAACCAATGATAATCTTGTTAGGACAATGGCATTTTATATTTCAATTGCAGATTTACTGGATTCACTTATCAAAAAAAAATATAAATCACAAAATTTTTGTTATCTTCAAATATTAAATCTAATAAGTCATTTAGACCATATGTATATATGGCCTGTTACCAAATGCTAAATAGAATGTATCAAATGGATCCTATCAAATGGATCCTTTTTTCAAGGTCATAGAATCTGACAGTGGACAATATCTTAAGCCATGAGGTTCAAACTATATTTAGATTTAAATCTGTAGTGATTTTTAAAAAAATATTCCTGTGTTAGAACACGATATATTTGGACTTGTTTTGTTAAAAGGTTCCTAAATTTCTTTATCAAAAGTTAATGCCCTTGGTAATCAAACTTAAAACAAGAAGAAAGTTTAAAACCTAAAGCATTACGTTTTTGTCATAATTTTGTGACTAGCAAATATAATTTGGAAAATGGGGCATTTGGCAGGAACTCAAAAGCAGTTAGATCAATATCATGTCCCCAGCAAATGAGACATGTATGATTTCTAGGTCAAACATAAAGTTGGAAAAGCTGTCATTATAATTTTTGAATTATAAGAATTGATTATACTTCACTTTGGATAGTCAACTTTATAATAGAGTTTGTGTACAAAAGTATTTTAACCTGGGAATAAATTTCATTTAAATCAATCAGTTTTAATTTTGTACAGATGGCTAACACAATTTATCCCCAGAGTTCTGAATCATAGATCATAGGAAATATTTTTGAATAAAAAATTGCATTGTCTGTCAGTTGTTACTATCAGTCAACATCAGTCATGCAACAATTAGAAATATACGATTATTACTATGATTCTGGTTTTGTGTATATTTATATGTGCATCAATGTAGTTGAATAAATCACATATCTACATTAAAAATAGAGTATGTCATAATTAAATGAATTTTATTGGTGCACTGACTTATTTGTTATTATCTCTCAAATTTTTAGTAAATATTGTCTTATGCACAAATACGACCTGAGAAACATGTGAAGTTACTTATCTGCTAAGTGATGCTATAACTGTTAGGTGGTTTTGTTATTATGATAGGTTGACTATAGTAACAAAATATGTGTGGATCAATTTAAATGCCACACACTATGTGAATTAAATTTTCCCTGAAAAATTTTTACGTAGTTTGTGATTCTCAGAAACTTTTTTCCTCTTAATTTTTGGTTCCACTGTGATGAATGTCCCCTAACTTTTATTGACTATTTTATTGATAATTCTTATGTCCTAATATTAGAAGACATTTTTTTATTTCTATCAAATCTCAAAATCAATAGGAACCCACAATTTATTGTTCTAATAGGTATCCTCTTGCCTTTTAATAGAAATTGCCTTTCTCATGATAGAAATTGCAAAACCTGCAGTGTCTATTTCCCCACCCCAATCAAAATTCTATCCACCTGTCTGAAACCATGATAGAGACTCAAGTGCCCAACACTAAATAAATAATAAATATTTACTGATTTATTTAAAATGTTAAAAAAATAAACATTAAATGTCATTTTATATTTATGTTACAATATAAACATTTTGAATGATAAGCAGTCTCCTCTGTAGTATCTTATATGGAAGGATAACAGATATATTGAGTCTATAGCCTTCTGGCATATATTAACTGTAAATGAAGAGCTATTGCATGAAGATAAAACAAACTTTCCTTAGTGAAATCTTCTTTTTAAGAAGTCAAGTATCCATTGTCTTCCTTTTTCTTTCAGTCATTTCAGGTGTATTGTCATTTGTTAACAGCTTTTATATTCATTTTCTGTATCTTACCTGAAATACAGTTGGGGCACTTAATCAGTGCTTTCATAAGCATACAAATCTCTTCATTTTTGGAGACTGTTTTGTTAAAACAGTCTCTAGTGCATAGCTGCTTACTTTATCTCTATCAGTGTTCTTTTTAGTAAGAAAATATGTTGAATTATTCAACATCTAAAAATCAAAAGCAATTTGCTTTGTGAGTTTGAGTTAAATATCATTTGAGCTTGTCTAAATCAGTAAGTCACTGAAAATAAATTTAACACATGGAATACTTTAAGACCAGTAAAAATTACCACCAGTAAAAATTACAGCAGCTTAATTTGTAATGTTGACAACACTTTTTAGTCAAAGAGATAAAACTCTATACTGAATACTCATATTTCAAAGGAAAGTAAAACTTTTGTTTGAATTAAGTAGAAGACTGAATATATAATATTTCTGGCCATTTTTTTAAATTGATGACTCTCATCTAAATATTATGTCAAATTATGATATTTAACATTTAAAAATAATTGAGAACATTATTTTTTTTAATCCTCTTGATACTACCTGTATGAAAAATTCTCCAAATTAGTAAACTTAGAAAAACTATTCAGGAAATGTTGAAAATAAACTGCTACAAGAATTCTCAATGTGGCTAAGATCAAAGTATTTGAAAAGCTTAAAAATTGTTTGCAGCTGTCTGGTACATGTGCTTATTGAAGTACATATGAGCTAATTCATTTACAATGTACCAATATAATTTTAGTAAGTGAAATTAAAACACACATAAATTGTGAAGTGACTGCTGATTAGCAACTTTTGTCTCTAGATAGCCGCAAGTCATTTGAATTTAATAGACTAACCTCTTCTTTCTTGACAAAGTCACTGTGTATGGTTATGTGCCTAGATCACTAAAAAGGCACCTATCTTCAGAGAAAATGTTTTTATTCACTTTGACTTAATTCAAAATTCTTGTTAATTACTAATTAATGCTTGATACATTCCTAATTCACATCTCTCTGCACAGGGGAAAAAAAAACACTATTTTGGGGGGCTATTATATTGACTTTATGTGAGCAAAATATATTGTTTTTAATATTTCCAATTAATCTCCTTTCTAAATTTCATTATTTAGATATTTTATTAACAAATTATTTGTATCCCCAAGTTGCTTGTTCAGTTTTTCACTTTTATCTATTTAAAAAATAGCTTAATATTTAATATTTGTATGAATATCTGGCCAAATATTTTATTTAAAAGGCATGACATGTTTCATGCCAATTAAACTTCTTTGAACCAGATCATTCTGAGGTTACTTGGTATTTCAAGTAACTCAAAGGTAATAGCTTAATGAACCTCCCAATTATCTTCAAAGACTTAAAAACCAATACAACTTTAAAATATGTAACCTGCTCTAAGCAAGACTGCATCTAATTTTCCTTAAAATTATATATTTAGTGGACTGAAGTAGCAGAATACTTCACCTAACACTGACTTCAGAGGTATATTCCAAAAAGTTTTAAAAATCTGGACATTTGTAACAATCATTTATTTATGAATTGCTGACTGTATTCTTTGGTTAACATTCCATTAATTGAATCTATGTTTTCTAGTGGTTTTAGAGCTTAGTAATACAGCATTGTATGTCTCATTGATCTCCCTTATAAATATTAAAGCAAATGAACTCTTTCCAGTTTGTTAACATAAATAATGTATCTCTGGAGCCTGGAAACTTACTGGAAACTTCTTGCATTTTAAGTAAGATAGTCCTAAACTTGGCTATTCAGAGAACTGATATAATTTTTCTGATTAAATGTCTTAGTCCAATAGATAATGATTAATGAATGTAATAATTTAGGTATGTGAAAGAATGTCCTTCATTCATGTAATTCTACCTTTATTAAAATAATCTGAATTTATATCAGCATATGAAATTTCAAGTTTGGGTTCAGAAATAGTGTGCAACAGAAATTAACTGACTATAGATCTCTTCCATTTTATATATATAGCTAATAAAATTTCATAGAAATTTTAATTTTGTGTTTTCCAATATGCATAGTGGCCTATATTTCTGACCTTGTAAAGAGAGTAAGGTACTAATATGTTCTTATGTGACATAAGAGATCATTCTACACTATGAGAAAGTTTTCTTTGATAAATTTCAATTCCTAGGTGAAAAAAATAGGTGGAAGATTAAAAAAATGAAATGAAAAATATAAGACCTATAATATGAAAAATTTAAGATAACTAAAGAAATAGAAGACATAAAGAAATGGAAAGATATCCTCTGCTCATGAATGGAAAGAATTAACATTGGTGAAATGGCTTTTTTACCCAAAGCAATAATCAGATTCAATTTAATCCTTATCAAAATTTCTATGACATTCTTCAAGGAAATAGATCAAGAACTACTGAGATTTGTATGGAAAAATGAGAGACCCCCACATAGCCAAATAAATTTCAGCAAGAAAGAACAGAGGTATAACACCCTATATTTCAAACTATACTATAAAACAGTCTAAATGATATGGTATTGGGATAAATATGGAAACATATATCAATGCAATAAAATTGAGAGCCCAGAAACATACCACATCTATATGGAGAGTGACTCTAATTCAAGGAGGTCAAGAACACACAATGCAGAAAGAAAATTATTTTCAATGAATGTTGTTATGAAAACTGAATAGCCACTTGCAAGAGAATGGAAATATAATACTATTTTACACAATACACAGAAATTAATGGATTGAAAACTTGGAAGATCTAAAACCATAAAATGCATCAAAGAAAATTTAGACAATATTCTTGAGAACATTAGCTTCAGGATTGTCTTTGGGATCTTGGTTGTCAGAGTGACAGGGTAAAGGTTAGGGAGCAAAGGGGAAGGGGGCTCGATTGACTATAGTAGAAGATTATTGGTGTTTTGGTGGTGGGCATGGTATGGAAAAATATATATTAAAAGATTTGTGAATCTATATCCCTAAGACTTGTACAGTGATAGGAACCAACATTACTTCAGAAAAATAAATAAAATCCAATAAAAAGAAATCTGACAGATATGGTATGATTCCACTTATGTGAAATGTCTAGAATAGGCAAATTCAGAGTTAAAAAGTATACTGAATTTAAACCAGAGGGGGCAGAATTAATAGACAATAGGGGGATTATTTCCTAATGGGCAGCATTTTGGTTTGGAGTAATGAAAAATTTTGGAAATAAATATGGTAACTGGAAAAAAAAAAAAAAAGAAATCTGTTGTTCTATTTCAGCAATGCAAACATAAATTAGATTTGGTGGGCCTCATATCTCTGTGTCCATATAAGGTATGTACATCTTTATGTGCCTGTGTTTATATGTTTATGTGCATATATATGTATATTTACATGTACAGTACATACATGGTATCAGATATATTTGTATTTGACATGTATTTGAGACTATAAATGTATCATAAATATTAACATTGTTAAAACGTCTTTATTACCCAAAGTACTATTCAGACTCAATTTATTCCTTATCAAAATTTCTTTGACATTCTTCAAGGAAATTCAGCAAGTACATATAGTCTCAAATACATGTCCTAATACTGTATTAGACTGTGATGAGTCATGACTCTATCTACCATTCTTGATTTTGAAGGTGGAAGGATTCCACAAGCCAGGGGAAGTGGGCAGCTTCTAGGAGTAGAACAAGGAAACATTCTTCTCTTTGGACTCTAGACTTAACTCTCTGATATGTAACTTTATTCAGTGACCCCTTAGGTAAAATAGTAAGTAGGCATAGCTTTATAATACTAAATTTGTGATAATTTGATATAGCAGCAATCAGAAGTTTAAAAATAATTACCTATTGCCTAAAATTTAAATTTCATTGAGTATCGACACTTTTATTTATTAATCTAGCCAATTTAATAATATGTGCATTAAAATTGAGAGGGGTGAATGGAAAACTTTGAATTATATAACTGAAACTAGTTATGACTTTAAGGAAAAATTTCATACTTGGTCCAGATGTCTTTCTTTCATCATATTAATGTTAGCAAATTATGAATTTTTTTTTCAGTTTGATATTTGTGTATGATTGTGTGGTTAATTCCAGGATGATCTTCCTAACTATCTGTATGCCCTATGAGCAAAGAGAACTAAACTTTGCTAAGTATTATACCCTGGGAAATTCACTCAGTGATTGGGTTTAGAATAGGGACTAAGTCAAAGGATTTAGAAGAACAAAAGAATGATTCATTGAAAGAATGAAAGGACAGCAATTTATTAAATCTTAATTTAAAAATGATAGTCCTGGGGCCTCCCTGGTGGTGCAATGGGTTAAGCAATGCACTATGAAGCAAACCACAGCCACTGCAGCACAAGTTTGATCCCTGCCGCCTGCCAGGGAGGGGACCCACATGGCGCAGCAGACCTCTCCTGCCTCACCCACTGCTCCCCTCAGAGTGTTTCGTTTGGTCTGTCTGTTCTGCTCCTGGCTCTGTCTCTGGTGAATCCTCTCACTGCCCTGGACTCTGGCCTGTACCCTAGCTCTTGTATGCATAAATAAATAAATTAAAATAAATAAATAAATAAATAAATAAATAAATAAAAATGTTAGTGTTTTCCTATTTTTTTTTAAAAAGTAAGATAGGCACAATAATAAGGTAATTTCAAATAGAGCATAATTACCTTTCTAATATATATAGAAATTTGAGGTGTAGCAAGAAAAAGGATTTTATTTCATTCACTATCTGCTATTCACACAAGATCATGCAGTATTCTACAGTAATTTACTATGCCATTATTTCTTACCCAAAATCAGTCTATACACACTCAATTCTGATATTTAATTTTGAAGAATTAAAAATTTTATATAGAATTGGAATTTGTTCCTTAGAATAATTAGAAAGAAAGGCAAAGTCTTTAAGCTTAGAGAAGAGAGCACTAGGGAGACTGACAAAGTGATAGTTTGGGAAAGGTAAAAGGGAATGGAAGAACACACTTCACCCTTTGTGAAGCAATGGAGAGGTGCCCGTCTGCCTCATGTGTGCTAGAACCCTGACATCCAGAGGAGCAGACCAGAGCAAGGCAGTAAGTGGGGGTCACCAATGCCTTTGGCACACAGATTACAAAATTGAATGTCTGGAGGGAGTATAAAAGGCCAGGAAAAAAAATAATACTGTTGATATATGTATATGTAAAATGTAAAACAAAATTAATATGATATCCTAACACTCTGAGAAAAAATTTAAAAAGATGAAAAGTAAAGGCTAAAAAAGTAAATTTCACATTATACTAATTTAATATATTTAGAGTTGAATTGATGTTCTATTTTATGTTGAGTGCTATCTTTATTTTAACTAACTAAATGGAACTGAAACAACAATTGCCAAAACCTGACTCCATAAAATGGAGGGATGAGTTTTGAATCTGTAGTTCCTTATAAAATCATACATTTTTAAAGATAGCCTAATTATAACTTCATTAATGATCTGCTTTATCCTTGTTCCCAGAAGATCCACTTATATCTTTTCTTAAATAAGACTTAGTATTTGGGAGAAATGGAGTTAATAATCACATATCAGATGAATTGAAGGATATTGACTAAACGTTTTATTTTTGAATAGTAATATGATATAACTTGAAGTGAGTGTACACAAGTTGCTTAGTTGAGTCAGGCTAATGCCTCCTTCAATGAATGAAACCTCCTTTCATTACAATATGAATGCATTTGGCTAATCCTCATCAGATCTTTCATGTTTCTAAATTAAAAATTTACTCAAGAAATCAGATAAATATACTACAAGGAAAATGTTTAGTGTCAAGTCAGTTGTTGAAGATTTCTGAGTTAGATATTATGATATTTGATATGATAAAATAGATATTTGTTTCATTATTTTCATGCATTTATATCCTCTTTTATCATTTTTATTTTTTAACAGTAAAGATATATCTATCTTGAAAAATGCCTGCAACTCAGTTACATAAACCAAGGAAAATGACTTCAATTCATATCCTGGTAAAGTCAAATTTGTGTCCATAGTAAATAATTTGGTGTTTGTTGTTTACTAGTCCTGTGCTGATTTTTAGATACAGAGTACTTTAAGAAGATACTCCCAAACAGTGTGATCTTTGTGATTATATAATTTTACTTTCTGGAATAATATGACTAGTTTGGAAACAAGCCATAAGTATAGATATGAGGTATCATCAATGAAAAAATGTAGAAAATATCAGAGTGATTTATTGAGGTATCGTCAATAAAGAAATGTAGAAAGTATCAGAGTGAAGAATAAAAATCTATGTACTTGAATTAGCACTTTCTTTACAAAAACTTTTTTTCTTATACTTAATTTTCAAATTTTATAAATCCTCTGCCCCATGTTAATTTAGCTACCCTGTGTTCACTTGCATACTTTACAAGCATAGATTTATTTCTAAATATCTGTATTTCCTACAAAGGCACTGAAGGCTGAGATGGGAAGAGATTATGACCTTGACTTTTAAAAGCTGAGCAATCCAATTTTGAATTGGGGAGTAATAAAGACTATTAAAATATTTGATGTGTTTAAAAGTACATCTTCAAAAAACACTTAATTGTAACCAGTCACCATTCTAATTTACTAAGCCAGAAAACCATTACTGCCTACCCTTTAAAGTCATTCTCCCCCCCATATTTACCTAATTACCATTTATAAAGCACATAATATTCCTTATAAGTCTGATTCATATTAGGAAGAGATGAAGTAGTTATAACTTCACAATAAAAATCAGTCCTGATAATTATAGTATTCAGCCTAGATACATGGGTATTCATGCATAGCCGGTGAATAATTGTGGACAATTCAAGAGTTTGTAGAATTTACAAAGACTTTCTAATGCAAAAAAAAAAAGTTTCAGGAAATAGGAAAGGCCCTAGCTATTTGAATGATGCTATCTGCATAATCTTTTAAATTCATATCATTTCTGAACAAGCAGCACAACTTTGAGGATGTATACATACTTTGCTTTATCCTCCTTCAGGCACAGACTGTACATCAAAGCAAGAAAAGAGTTGATGATCATTCACATTCTGTTCAATCAGTAAAGAACTTTACCAAATGATACATAGGAAAAAAGATTGAATTTTTATATAAAACGAGCAATGCACTCATTAACAACACAGTATTAAACAATTCATGAATATTTATGAATCTTCTCCATGTAGTTTGATTAATAGTCTTTGAGAGCCCTCATTATTTAAATGATTTGTGGAGGGTGAGGTTATTTTAAAGTCAATATTTTTTTTTCCCTCAAATATATATAAACCCTCAGACTGGAAGCTACAGTTTGTTGCAAATATAAAAACATTGCCAGAATGTGCAAGCAATGAAACATCTATTATGTTCCTGGTATATTCTAGTCAGTTCCTTAAGTCATAGTGGGGGTGAGAGAAACAGGAAACCTACTGGATCTAAAATATCAGTAAATTGGTCCCCCACAGATGAGAAATTTTTAAAATGTTGAAAAAATGTAAGAGATGCCAACAAAAAGTTAAGTAGATTTTAAAAATTCTGAAGCAAAGCAAAATGTAAAATATGTGAAATTCAAATTGTATCTGTTTAGCACTTAAAACATTCATATTATTTGGGGATACTATTATCTTATAAAATCTGTAAATTCTTTTAAGGATAGGAAAATTGTTCTCTGTTGTAAAGGATTTAGTACTAATGAAAAGTCAGGACTTTATTTCTTATAATTAAAATGTCAATTGCCTTTATCACAACTTTCTATGGCATAGCTATATAAATCAAGGATTTTGAAATGTTGACACAAGATCCAACTGCCTGATTAAAATAAGTAACAAAAAATAAATAAACAGACTCATGAAATATTGCTACATGGAATTGGCTGTATCTTAGCAAATTAACTGCAAAACTATGTTTATATAAATCTGTTTTCTTCCATGAAAAGTGAAATAGCTGAAAACTAATTCAAATGCCTATGTTTTCACATTTCTATAATATAAAAAGTTTGAAATTCAATTTTAGTAATATTTCCTTAGCTAATAGACTGTGATATTTTAAGGTCATCAACATAATATTTTAATGATATATTTTTTAAATTGTAGGTTTTAATTCTTGAGTATATTTAGTTAAATTGTAGCTACATTGCTCAGAATTTTTTTTTTCTATGTGGCTCCAGTTTAGTGATAGATACAAGAAATTTTCTGTGAAAGTTTGAAGGCAAGAATCAAATAGCAGTCATACTTTTAGCCTGTGAAGCTTGAAGACAGTCATTCACCCTCATGACAATATGTTAAGCTCCTGGCAAGTTGATATAGTGTCACTGATGTTTCAGGTCATTTTGTTGGCATGGAGCATCATCTGGATCAGTAACTTCTCCAGTTCCCTTCCGTTCTGTTCTTCTCTGAAAAAATAAAAACCTTAATTGTTAGAAAATAGATTTGTTAAGAGAATTATGGAATAGAACCTTAATGAAGGCTTCTTTGCATTAGACTTGGACTATCTAGACCTAGTTTTCTGACCCAATAAATTTAAAGACAATAATAACACTGTTTCCAGTGGTAAAATGGTCATTGGTAGTCTGTGGCATAAAATAGTAATGGATTTACCTAAATTACCCTCTATAAACCCTGTATCCATGGGAGACAAAACTTTGGAGGATCAACTTATTGATCCTAGAATAACTCCATAAAAATAAGGAATATAATATTTTGTTTTGTGATTTTTTTTTAATGTTTCCTGAAAGTTATAGGCAATATTCTAAAATGGTCCCCAAGATTTCTGTGCTGGGCACTGTAGAAGCCCTTGCTTATAGGCTATCATTCTCATAGTTTGTTTACTAACTAGTTGATATTAAAAATAATCCAAAGGAGATCATACTGGTAGACTTTACCTAGTTTGATGAGTCCCTAAAATGTTCATTTTCATTTTTTTTTTGGAGGGGGGCAGCAATTTGCTTGCAGAACTTGAAGAAGCAAAGTGTGATGTTATGGAACTAGTCACAATACAGGGAACTGCAGACAATTTTAAAATATATAACTGAATATAACTTCTGGTGGATGAAAGAGCAAGGAGTTGTCTTAGAGAAGCTGATATTGCCAAAAATCCAGATAAGCTTAAAAATGGACCCTGAGCCTCAGTTGAGAATGTAGCCCCAATAGATACCTTGATCTCATTCTGGTAAGATAGTGAACAGAGAAACCATCTATTGTGTGGTTAGACTTCTGTGTCATAAAAACTTTGAGGTAATAAATTGATGTTGCCTATGGCTGTAATTTTAAGCACTTTGTTGAGAGAGAGTAGACAATTAAGAAAGATTCCATTAACTAGACACAAAGTGCAATGGTAACAAAACTTAGCATGTGAGAGATGATGAAACCAGGCAGATGTTAGAAAAACTGTGACAAGTTTTATACAGAAATCCTAAATGTCCTCAAATTGCTAGAAATAGGGACTTGTAGGATGCTGCCAGTGGGACCTCTAGGAAAGGGAGGAACAGGTAAAAATATATCCTTTTTGTGAAGGGGCTAAAAGTAAATATTTAAGAAGGAATGAGGCACTTAAGATTGTGATGGACATTTACTTTCAGATTGCAATGAGTTGGGAAATCTAATTCCCTAAAAATTTGTGAGTCCCCTTTGCCTGTTAGAACAATATTTCTTCCCTTTTTGAGGAACTGATGTACAAATTGCCTGAAGAAACTTTAGTGATCTACCCTGTGACACTATTTTTCCAGGGAACTTCTAATCTCAAAACCTACCTTTCCACAGCTCATTGAAAATTATTACCAAGATTTTTCATGTTATGTCAGGTTTAGAATGTTTTTTTTCTGATTGAACTTAGACTCCCTAAATAGCTAATTTTCCATATTCTTATCAATATTACATCATTGCTCAGTAGATGCCAGCATTCAACAACTTAGCTCAACTGGCTGATTGTCCCTTTAATATCTTGCTTGGTTGATTCGGATTTAGATAAATGTGTACTACATTTAATGAAGGAGAGATACCAGAACGTCCTTAGTTTTGTCAAGATAAGGGTATTTAAATGCTGAGATAGAATGAATATATTATTTACAACTTGCTAACTGTATCCTACACAGTTTGCAATTGTCAGTCTTTCCCAAGTTTTGAAAAAACCATTCCTGAGTGATACCCTTCCATGCTTCTGTGGTTCTGTTATAACTAAGTAAACCAGAAATGATCATGGCAACTGCTGCCATTCAACTACATTCTTCAAATTAAATGAGAATAACTATGTCTGGCCAATTTATTTGACTTTGAAATATCAAAGACAAGACATGAGTTTTTACCACAATGAGTGTTAAAGTCAACACAAGAAATTCTGAATAACCTGCAAACATTTTTGACATTGTTTAGTTGAACATTAGTATATCTAAACTGAAATATGTAAGTGACCTACAAAATCGTGTGAGTGAGTAGACTCCAAATGTGATTATCAAAAATATTTAAATCAACATATCAGATAAACACTGATTTTTAGCGGTAACTAGACTCAGTCTTCAAAGTGACTTTCATCTTGGATGCCTGAAATGCCATGTGGTTTACTAGTCAGATATGAGATTTCTGAAGATTAAGTGAACAGTGAAATGTTGGCTTATTCCTATTTAACAGAAGGCCTGATGGACCCTGAAGACATTCTGTGGTTATTTTCCATAATTTGCAATAGTAATACTTAGCAACTGGCAGAATTTCCACATTGATTCCCTGAATACTTGTAATAAGAAAGGTCAAGTGGAAACCACTAAAACTAGTTCTATCTAATAAAAAAGTAATTCAAAACCAATCATGAAAGTATTGCAGAGATTAGTTGTCACTCTAAAAGACTTGCAAAGTGCATGGATTATGATTCATGCTACATTCTCATTCCACTTGCCTATTTGGGTCATACACAACCCAGATGGATCTTGGAGAATGATGGATTATCATCATCTCAATCACATGTTGACTTCTATTACAGCTGCTGTTACAGATGAAGTTTCATAGCCTGAATAAATTACCATATCCCTCAGCCTGCACCTGGTAAGTAGCTATTGATCTGGAAAATGCGTTTATTTCCTATATTTGTTTATAAGGATCATCAGGAACACTTTTCTTTCAGTTGAACATACCGGTAATTTGACGTTACAGACATGCCTCAAAACTATGTAACTCTAATCCCATACTACAGCCTAATCTGGAAAAGGTTTGATCACATTTGCCTTCCACTGGATTGGTCTATTAGATTAGCTTATTGTATTGGTGAAACCAGGCTAATTTTACTAGGATGTCATAACTCTATTACACATCCAGTTAAAATAAATATACTTCAAAGTATGGAGATTAAGTCCCCCTATAATTAATGGATCTGAAAAATATTGAAAGATCACTTCCAAGTTGAATGACAACTCACTTCTTTAAGTTGCTCCAACTACTAAGAAAGAGACACAATACTGAAAGGACCTCCCTGGAATTTGGAAGTGCTATGTGAGCATGCTAACTTGAATTGCTTACTGATTAACACAGTATTGATTATCTGTTATTTGTGATCAGATCCTAACATAGGAGAATGCTTGGCAAGAGGTCCAAGCTGTCATGTGTGGACCATGTAACTAGCAGATTAGATGATAGTCTTATAATCTTTGACATAATTTATTGTCTCCTCTCTCAATATACCTCTGAGGAATAGCTGAGAGTTATCAGGATCCATTTAGAGATGTTTTTTCACAATACAATGACACTACTTGAAAGTTCAAAATTGCATTAAATATTGTCATTATAGGTCCTTCTAAAATAACATAACAATAAATATTTGTTACCCTAATAAAATAATATCCAGAAATTGAAAAATGTATACCAGGTTGTTAATTTTGTGTGGAATGAGTGGTGGCCAGAGAAATGGACCTCCATTGATAATGTTTATGATTTGGTCAGTGGTCATGAATTCATTAAAAAAAAAAAAGGGAGAAATTCTTACAAGGAAGTCTGATGAGTGGAAATAGGCAAACATCATAAGGATTGAGTGTTAATATATGTACCCCATGAAAGCACAGCAAAGTGCAGAGAATCACAATAATCAGAAGCAAGTGACCCATTCTAAGGACACCAGTAAACAAATTTTTCTAATTATACCTGATTTTGCCAACTGACCTCAACTAGACACTCACTGCAGCATTAATGATAATGCATGACATCAAAATGTTCTGTTACAGCTACAAATGTTCTCCTACCTCCCCAAAGCAGACAAAACACTATATCCTCCAACTGAGCTTACCAATCAACTGCTTCATAAATTAAATGTCTAATCAAATGAACTAGCTTTATTCAAAGAAAGGATACCATTTTGTTCTCACATAATTATCCCCTATACTACATATGGATTTGCCATTCTTGTCCACAATGCTTTGCCAAAAACACCATCCACAAACATACTTATGCCTTATTTATCAGTATAATATTCTACAAAACATTGTTTCTGACCATAACTCATTTGAAGCAAATGAGTATAGCAAAGGGCTTACGTTCTTGGTATTCATTGACTTCTCTCTGTACCGTATCACTGACACAACTCTCTTGAGTGATAGTATTAACTTCATAAGATTATAGACATCATGTTTTGGGTAATAGCAACTCTGTTTAAAAACAAATAATGTTTCTCATTTAAAAATTAAGAAACCTTAATTAATTTCCCATAAGTCATAGTGTTATTAATTATAAGATGGTGTGTTACTTAGAGATCTCTAGGGAATCAGCTCACATGATTGTGAAAGCTAAGAAGTTCCACTCTACTGTCTGCACCTGGGCAGCCAGAAAAGCTGGCCATATAGAGTCAGAAAACCTGGGGACTTGTGTGTTGATGGAGTAAGTTTCTATCTAAGGGTAAAGAAAGACTGAGTGTCCAACTCATTCAGCTAGGCAGAGAGAGTGAATTCTCCCTTCCTTTGCCTTTTATTTAGCTCTCTGTGTATTGGATTGTGCCCACTGACACTGGGGAGGGGAGTTCTTTGACTAAGTCTATTGATTAATATTCAATTTCTCCTCCAGAAATACCTTGGAGACAGCCCAGAATAATGAGTGACCAATACCTTGTACCTCATGACCTAATAATATAGATAAAATTAGCCATTATAGTTGGGTATAGCTCTCAATAATATTGGTGTCCAAAGCACATTCTTTTTCCCATTGTCTATACCTTCTTTTATAACCAGGCTTATATATATTTTCTAAGTTCTATGTATTTTTTCTATAAGAAAACTTAAGTGATTTCACTTCTTTCCAAGTTGAATTATAATTGTCTCTCCTATCCTTTTCCCTACAGTGGAACAGAATTTAAAATACTTATAAGAACATCTGCTTTAAACAAAACTGTATTTCAGCATTTCCTCCTTATAAGCTTGGAAACCTTACAAAACCAAAAGAATATATATTTTTTTTTAATTTTTGAGGAACTCAAAAATTCAATTTTGGGGAATCTTGGCTATAAATATAATCCCCAAATTCAAAAATATATACTGGGGCTGCCAAAAGCAGCTGAGATTGAGCAGAAGTTATTTGAATAGAAATGAAAACAAGACGCACAACTAAAGTTCCTTAACATAGGAAAGTTCCTTGACATAGCTCCAGATACTCCAGACAAAAAAATCTACAGTTGACATGTTCATTCTGAAGTCAAAGTAATAATAGGCAAAGTACTTGGTTAGATTCAAAGAAGCAAAAGACATATAACCATGGAAAGAATTACAAAGTTGGCAATATTTTCAGGCACCAGCCTTTCTCTGTGGCAGCAAATAGTTTCCAAAACTCATGTGAGCACACAGCTGTTGAGAATAAAGATGAGCCTTAGAGTACTGTATGGCCACCTGAATAAGTGCTGACTGATAAGATGTAAGCTGAACTTCCTAAAACTTTAAAAGATGACTCAAGAATCCCACTTATCCCTCTTTCTTTCCCTTTCCTCCTGTTTGAGATTCAGATGTAATATCAGGGTGATAAAACATACAGGAAGAGCTCTATAAGAGATAAATTAGTTCTTTTTTGGATGACAGCTAAGACTGAGCAAAAGAACTCTTCATAAATACACGTGTGTTTGTGTTTCATTTATTGGAACCTCCAAGTTGGGAAAAATATAACAATGTTATCACTTAGAAAAAGCTTTTAGTAGATAAGTGACCAAGGAAAATAATAATAATAATTTAAAAAAAAGACAAGGACAAATTGGGGACACTTTGTGGGGAGTTGGGAGGGAATGGATAGAGAGCAGAAAGAGCACAAGGGATTGAGATGATGGTGCATGGGTGCAATGGTGGTGGGAAATCCTTGGGGACTACAGTTGATGTGAAATATGTATAAATAAAGAAAAAAGTTAAATAAATAAATTTAAAAAAAATGTTTTAGTTGGCTTTGAAGGATTGTCACTCATAAGAGTCTACCCTCTTGAAATTAGCAACAAAACCTCCAAATTTCACAAAAAAATAAAATAAAAAATGTGGGTTTCTTAAACAAGTTGTGCAGAAATATATATTTTCATATAATGACTTCTGAAATTTCATTGTCTGGGGCAGATGTAGTTTGTGCAGAATTAGAATGTAGTCCCTGATTGTGACGTGAGTCACCTTTCCATTTATGAATTCAGTCACTGGATAATCTTGCTCTTCAAATAACTAGCAAAGAAATAAAAGGAATCTGGTATTTGCTGGCTGTCATTTTATGTTGTATCTGAAGATTGCTGGCAACCAAGAATAAATACGGTAACTAATTAAAGTGAAGTAAGCTTATATAACAGAATGTTATGCATACATACATAACTCTTAAAATATATTGTTGAGCAATAAAAATTAAAATGCAATGAGACTTAAAGAAAAATATCACTTGTGTAAATTAAAAGCATACATTCATGAAATGTTATATATTTCAGCTAAGCATACACATACTCATCTACTGCACAGTGAAAGTGCTGGTGTGCTTGAGGAAGAGAGTGATGGGAATAGGTCTCCAGAGGCTAAAAAGAGAGAGGGATGTGTTTAGATTGTTAACTCTCAACAACAGGGAACCAGAGGATGGCTGATTATTTTATTCAGAATTACAGAGTTAGAAAAGTCTACATAAAAATTATTTTCTTTTGTTGATATTATTCTGTAGAGCTATTAACTGATATCACTTAAGGTTGAGAAACACAGTGATGTCTATTGTTCAATGTCAAGTTTACATAACTACACACTTTAAATGGCAGATGTCCTGTGTGCATGTACATGTTACCGTGTGTGTGTGTTTGTGTGTACGTGAACTTTGCATGAAAGAGAACAAACTGAAAAAATAACACCATCTCTAGCAACTAGACTCTAGTTTCAGGAAGTTTTCATCTAGTCTAAATTCTTTACACAGCCGGAGTATGTTTTTTTCTTTTCTGAAATCACAAATCTTAAATTCTAGTTTTTAATCCCAAATTATATCAGATAGTTCAATCCCTGAGCTTAAAATATGGATCATGCCACACTCCTATGCTATGCTGCTTCCACTGAAAATCACTACCTGGTATTTGATTATCTTTATTCTGAAAAAGTAACTTGCTATTCAACTCATTTAACAAATGCTACACATAATTCCAGGGATATCACATCATTGGCAAAGCGCACTATCTAGATTTGAAATTGAAGCTGCAAGTGAGTGATTATTAAAAATTGTACTGTATACTTATTGTTACAGGATTTCTATTATGACTGAGAAATTATCCCTTCTACATTTATATCATTGAAGATTTATATTCCAAATGGTGGGTGTTTTGTAAAAAGCATACAATTAGCTCAGAAAAATGTATAAATGATATAATAATCATATGTATTGACTAAAATATTTTTAAAAATATACTATGCCTCAACAGACAAATATCAACAGATGGTGTCATTTGAACAAAGGAAAACCTTCCCTGCCCATCCCCCTTTGATCTAAAGCAGAAAAAAAGCCCTGAAAGGTAGTGATTAATCACAATTATAAAAGTTCTCAACTGAAAGAAATCTTTATATTTGTTTTATCCAGCCTCCTACTGAATGCATGGATTTTTCAACATCTGAGATCCAGACAGTATAAAATTTAGGCAAAATCTTAGATAAAACTCTGTATCGGTTAAACAGTGATTTTGAGCTCCTATGAGAACATGCCCTAAGAATCAACAGAGAAGAGGGATAACAAAAGCATCTGGAATGCAGAAAGTCTTGCTGCATCAGGGACAGTGTCACAACTTGCACTACAGAACAGGGCATTGGAGCTGAATGCATAATGAAGTATGAGGTGTCAGGCGGCAGGCAAAGTAGTTACCAGTTAAAATAAGATCACGTCTTTGTAACTAGGGACCACTTCAATGACAGTTTTAGCAGCAGTTGATTTAAGGAAAGGCATAACAAAAGCATGAAGGAAAGCACTGCAAAGAAAAAAAAAATCCATGACAATGATATTGGGCAGCAAATTTGCATTATTTTTAATAATATTTTAAGGTTACATAGTCACCTTATTGATGGTGTTTAAACTGTCCTTAAAAAACTTGAAAATATGAGTGATTTATTGGTTTTGGGTTAAAGTGTGTTGTAATCTAAGGGATGCAAGAAAATTCTTTCAATATGTCTGATAAAATTGTCAAAAGTATACAAAAGAGATGAATTTATTCTCTTGTCAGTGGTCTATATGGTGGAGGAAGCAAGTCACTGTTTAAACATGTAAAGTACATGTTTTATAGGCCTTTTGTCTTACTCTCATGAGTCATTTTCCTAGACTCTTTCCTTTTTGATCTTTGGAAAAGAAAATATATATGTGGTATCAAGCAGATATACACCATCAACAAAAATAGTAAGAAAGTATTCAACTCTTCTAGGCATTTAATTTTATAGAATGGGTAATGAGCTAATAGGATCTCTAATACACCACTTCTTTTTTATCTCCAAAACATTTGAAACATTGTACAGTGCAGGTACAGGACATGGCATAATCACTCATTTGATGGGAAAACAATTATCTTGGCTGTATAACTTATTACAAATACATTTTTTAATTCTTTCATTATATTATGATACACCAAAATAACATTAAAATTTCAATTAGTGCTTTTATATGTATTAAATTTCTTTTCTTATCATCCATTTCAAATGAATAATCTTTATGTTTTACATATACCCTTACCTATGAAGTTTTAGCAAGACAGGTATGGGGGACTATTGGAAACAGGCTTCATTTTTGCATGGGCACGAAAGTCCAAGCTTATTTCTGAGAATTTTCAAAGTGTCCCACTGGAGATGTGTCTATATTTTGGAAACCATTTCACTGTTAATAAATTCATTCAGAGCAGCTCATTATGCTTGCCAAGATGCATATTATTACAAAACCTGTTCCTGTTAAATATTTAGAAAGATTTTAGCAAATTATACTGCAAAGGATGATTTCAATAACCCTCAAAAATTTTTGAAGCTTTAGATCAGTATAGTTTTAATTTTAGTGCAGCTTGAAAAAGATTTCTCTGACCTTTGATGAGGTCATTTTGCTGTAGTTTTGAAAGTTAGTTGAGTAAATGCCAGTGTTGTATTTATGTTCATATTTCAAACACTGAAGAGTTCATGTTTTTCAACTTAGTCAAACTATATGTTACTCGAGTCAGTCATATTTTTATATTAGAATTGAAAATGTGTTGAAATTGAGAAAATGTCATGATCTATAAAACATTCATCCTTCATAAACACTTGTAAATCAAAACTCAAAAGAAATGCATATCCCCAAGTTATAAGCCCAAATTCTAGAAAAACCCAGAGTAAGCTGTATTTGTTCATATGGAACTGGTATGGTAAAACTGCAGTGGGTGAATAGAAAAGAAATTTTAGTTAAAATTAAGTTAATTTATAACTATGAACAACGAAAAATTTAGATGAAGACTCAAGCAACTAAATCTCTCACATTCTATAGATATATAAATTGGGAAAATTACTAATGCTTCAAAAATATAACTTTGATACATGAGTATACTTTTAAATTTAATGACTGTGTCATCTGGTACACTTTCAGCAAATTAGATTTAATTGCAGATCTTCACCTCCTATCACATTGGCATTTATCCTGAGTAGGTGGTATTTCCTAGGAAGGAATATGCCTGGAAACAATAGGCACTGGGTTGATGTTCACTCTATCAAGGACAACAGTGAAGTTGCAAAGCATCATTGGCTTTCCAAACGGGAGCAATTTTATGGGCAGAAAGAATCACAGGAAAGAACTCTGTAGCTTTGGCAGAAAATAAGAGTCCCAGCTCACTTTAGGAAACTGAAAAGGTTTTATGACCCAAAGGGAAAAAAGAAAAAAGCTGGACTTGACTAAGTTGTTGAAATGAAATTTCTCTGGTAAATAGATTAATAGGATTTAGAATTGGTTTTACAAATTTGCAAACCCTGGTGACAAAAAATGGAATTACTTCCAGGTCTCCAGTTTGTGTATTTTAGCACTGATAAGAATATAAAAAGACCTCTAGGGCCTCCCTGTTGGCGCAGTGGGTTAAGCAACGCACTATGAAGCAAACCGCCTCCACTGCAGCACTAGTTCGATCCCTGCTGCCGGCCAGGGAGGGGACCCACATGGTGCAGCAGACCTCTCCTGCTGTGCCCGCTGCTCCCCTCAGCAGTGTACTTCTGTTGATCTGCCTGTTCTGCTCCCCGCTCTGTCTATGGTGAAACCTCTCACCCCCCACACCTCTGGCCTGTACCCCAGTGCTTGTATGCATAAATAAATAAAATCTTTAAAAAAAAAAAAAGATCTCTAGCTTTTCTGATGTCACTAAAGATTAACTTCATGTAAACTGGGCTTCTGTCTACCCTGTTGTCTTGTTTTTTGACAATAGGTGATCAGTGCACTCTAAGTACTTGGTTCCTGTACCCTGGGCATAGAAAAAAAAAATACTGGATCTGGCTGCTTATGACTATTATTTGGTTGGTTTGAGTTTAATTTTATATGAATAATCCTAAATATTTTTGGTGATTAGCTCACCCTGTCTTATGAAGGGAGGGAATAATTCTGATATTTATAACCTAAAACCACTTTAATAAGACTGCAAAAATGGTTTTCTATTACAGACAATAAAGATCTTATTTGTTTTAAGTCTTATGATGATAACCTTTCATTGAAGAGGCACAATAAGGCAGTTTAATGGACAGTAATTCATACTGATTACTAAACTTTGCTGATTTATTTGTCTTTGAGGGTAGACACTAGGAGTAAATTTGACTTGAATGATAGGAAAGGAAGACATTATAAAAGCACCAAATTATGACTGCACTATTTATTTTTTATATCTTGTTCCTTCATGATGCCTTGAACCCTCTCTGAATGTTTCGACTTAACAAAGGTGTAAAATACAGCAGATTCAAGCACAATCTCTGGTCAAGAGAGTTTAATGGCATTCTACTTATTTTTAAGTATATCTAGCCTAAGAGCTACTGTATAAGCTATTCAGGTCAAGAGTCAAAAAAATGAAGAAAAGGGCAATTGTTTCCATTTTTCTCTCTGTCCTTAGCACTAAATTGCTTGTGTTTGACTGTTTCATTCTATGGACCATAATCATGTAAGCAATTTTTCCATGACCTGAAATATTTTATTTCCCCTCATATTCTAGCTAAAGAAAATATATATCTTCCACATCAAGGTTGCTATACCCAACCTCCCTAACATTTCTCATGTCATTAAGTTCTACTCAAACAGAGCTTACATCTATTTTTATTAATATGCACCCTGTTGTCTCACCTACTTTCTGACAGGTCAAGAGATACTCGATAATACTTGTTCAACCAAAAAATGTATAATTATCACCTACTATGGGAGAGGATTACTTACAAACTCACTGAGTATATTTTGCATGATTTTTGTTTGTTTTTGTTTCTTGTTTTGTATTTTTCCCTACCTGAAAATTTCATAAAATGATATTTTATGTTTTGGACTTCCAGTAACAAGAGTTCCTTATGGAGTTACTATTTTTTTTTTGATCTTACTAGGTTTGTTTTGGATTTTCATGCCTTATACTAGATAGTATAAGTTTATGTTGTGAAAGGCTCATTGCGTTTTCTTTATACCCCTTGAATCTACAAACTGGATTCTTCAATTTTCCCCATCAGGTTCACAATGGTCACCTCCTTTATTCCAACTCATCTCTCTCTCCCCAAAATGGGCACCTTCTTCAGATTGTCACCTCTGTGTCCACATACTTCTAGCCACTTCTTTACAATAGATGGGAGCTGGTGTTATAATCAAAAAGAGGGTCAGTCCTGTTGAGTTTTCCCCTATTCCAGTATTCCCCATTGAGATGTTTGGAAAAGCCAGTATAAAATGTTGAAAAGGACAATTATGACAGTAATACATGGTCAAGTAAAAGGCAGTAAAATATAACTAAAATTTGTTCAAACTGCTTAAAGATACACTTAAGAAGAAATTTTCAAAAGTATTAACTTCCCCTTATTTTGCTGATGTCATTTAAGTACACATGATAGAAAAGCAACACCAACTACTCTAGTTTGTATGGATTTTTAAGTGTTTTAAATGCAAGTAAATATCACTACAAATTTCATATTCCTGTGAGAAACTACAGATCATTGATAAGATTATGTTCTCCACTGGATGCTACTAAGATGTTTAGCAAATATAACAAGTTAAAAGGAACAAACAAAAATATTACAAAATGGCACAAGTAAAGCTACTGGCATAACATGTGGTTTTTAGCAGTAAGAAATAGACAAATTCTAAAAGGTTAGTAATATAGGGTATGAAATAGTGTTCAGCCTGAAATCTATAATCATCTGTTAAGGATAAGGAACCATAGATTAGGAAATATTACCAACAATGATAATGAATTAATTAACTCATTAACACAAAGTAAAGTCATTCCAAATATAAAACTTGACTATTCAATATTGAAAGTAATAACTTAAAATTAGTTTCCAAATAAACTAATACTGGATCTCTGAATGACTAAAGATAATATCTATGACAGGAAAAATAATTAAAGATATGACTAAAATGATTAATGAATTATTGAGTGATACATACATTTTGGATAATGTGGTCTTCATTAGTTTTACTTTATTTGCTTTAAAAGTTCTCTATTTGTAGGAGTATACCTGTAAATATTGCACAGAAAAATATTTTTTAGGGGAGTCCTTAGATGTGAATTAAATGGTGAATTATTATATAGGTAATAAGGTGAAGCAACTATAATTAATCATAACTATTTAAACTCTAATAAACATCAGTATTCCTCTGTGATGTTAACAAAATATCACAAACATAAGAGAATGTGGAAGGTTAAACATATGGAAATATAATATCTATGGCCTTTTTGGAGCTACACATCAGGCCATAACAAGTTTTATGTATATAGAAATAGCTGTGGGAGCTAATACGCAAGTCACAGGCACAAATTTAAGTATTACAAGTAAGATTTGTTATCTGCAAAATATTTCATTAGTTTTTTAAAAACAATATTAACTAAAGGAATGCTTTCCATAAAAACAATATGAACTAAATAAATGTTTTACATAACTATTTACTTAAAAATTACTGTTATTTTGCAGATGAGAGACAATTGCACATTTTTTACATAAAGTTTCTAATTTTTACCTACTACACAAAATTAAAGAATATTTTTTCTAGTTAATATGATTTTAAATATCCAATTCATAATAACAAGATAATTTTACCACTTAGATAGGAGATTAACACACCTTTATATAAGTTTTTTAAGTCATTGATGCAAATTTCCTTTGGACCATGAAAGCAAAAGATAAAACTGGACAAATTACTGTTTATCAAAAGTATACTTCCCTTACACAGTTATACTAAAACACTGGTTATCTGCTAAGGTGATTTGCACCCTGGCAGGGCTCACTTGTCAAGGTCTGGACTCATTTTTAGTTGTTGTAAATTGAGGGAAGGGAGCTGAGATAGTTGTTTCAATCTAGTGAGGAGAAATCAGACATGCTACTAATATTCCTACAAGGCACAAGACAGACCCTCACAACAGAGATTTTTGGCACAAAATGTTTATAGTGTAAAGGTGAAAATCCATCTTCTAAGCCAGTTCAAAATTATAAGATATATAAGTAGAGTAAATTATAAAAACAACTGCTTTATTTATTCCCCTAGGGAAAAATTCATATATGATAATGGAATACCCAACACTTTGCTGAGCATATTTTGTTTTCTTTGCCTCTTTAGCTACCAGTCATAGCTTAGTACTTTTGTTGAAGACATAGCATTAAATTAAAAATTAAGTGATTATAAGTTAATAGACTATAAATTGAAGCATACTTATAAAACTTTGCTTTCTTGTCATTTGTAAAATTACACATACACACCCCCACACATATACATACACACATGCAATTAAGAAAAAATACTTCCTCATATTTGTGTGACCTCTTAAAAGTTTATTATATCATATAAAGTGGAATTATCATACTGAATCTATTTATCTCCATCACACTGATCATGTCTAATAATAATGTCTCTTCTTGATATTCAGAAATGGCCAATAGCTATTCTTCCTTTTTGTAGACACTCTTAATATGCTGTCCCAAACAGAGTAAACATGTGATCAATTCTACTGACTAGACATTAAGAACATAAAACTATGGATAAGTCCACCTAGTTCACCAATATATCCACACACTTCACACAATATCCATCAAATATGGAGTTTAGATAAATATGTATTAAATGAGTGAATGAGTGAAAGAGACAGGTTCTTAATTCCTTTTCTATTCTATATAACATCTTTTTTTTCCTGAGAGATCTAAATGTATGTAAATTCTTTATATATTGTATATTTTACAGGAAAAGATATTTAAGGTGTAGCATAGTTGAATTAATTAACCAATGCATTGATGAGACTTTTGATTATTGAGTTGCACAATATAAAGCTTAATAACAAGGCAAATGATCTGGATATGATGAACATAGTGAATTTGAAGAAAACTCGTTAACTTCTCAAACTGTAAGCTGCTGAGATAATATCCTGTGTTCAAAAATATCTTTTGCTTTGAAAAATAATTTAGAATTATCAAAGTCCATTTGTGCTTTTCTGGAGGGGAAACAGATTTTTAATTTTGCATTTGTTTGTTCACTAAAAAGCAGTAAAATCAAATTAGAGTTAAAAGTTGTGTGAAAACTTAGATGTTACCCTGCTCTGTTCATAAGTATAAAGATAAATATAAATACAACACTATCAGCTTTCATTTTCATTTCACATAATACAACCAATACTAATACAAAATATCACATATTTAATTTTACTTAAAACTGAAATATTTATCAAAAATTAAATTTAATTGTCAAGTAAATAAGGAGTAATTGACTCAATAATAGCAACAAAACATATATTCAATTTTATTTGAAATTTCACTTTCATACTGCAGATGACATCGAGATTTTATTTTTGTTGCAATTAGTTACTGAATCAATGACCATGGTTTTACATATGAACTTGTTGCTTAATAGTATGTTGAAAATAATAAATCTTCCCATTCCTATTGCACTATACCAGTGTCAAGCAAACCTTATAATTTATGTGAATAATCCCCTGAAATCTATAGATCTAAATTTTCAATAGGTATTTCACTGCAAACCATAAACTACATGTTTGCCGAAATTTCCTTTAAGCTTATGGCTATATAATTAAACATTTCACCATGAACAGTGGCAAATTATGACAGAATTATACTATGTACATAATTTATTATATAAATACAATATTTTAAATCAAAATTTTTTCTATATAAACAATAATATTTTCATGTAATGCAATATTTAAAAACAATCTATAATCTAATTAATCATTATAGTGCATTTCCTTCCTGTTTCATTCTATATGTAATGGGGTGAAAATTGTTGTATCAGCTGGTTCATTTTCAACACAGATGGCATTGTTTAGAAGAACGATTTTATATGCCACTTGTAAGTACTGAGTTCATGTTATAGGAAACAATAACCTAGGGATAAATAAATATTTCTGTGTTAGGAAATAAATACCCAGAAATTTAAGAAGCAAGACAGTTAAGTGGAATAGGTAGTTAAATAAAGCTGGATTAGAAGTATATAACTGTAAATAGATTCCATATGTACAAGTAATAAAGTGTTATTTTTTTTACAAATAATGTTTTTGTTGTTGAACTAACATTGGTTTACAACATTGTGATATACCTAATTTTAATTTTTTTTCTTTTAAGATTTATTTATGCCAACAAGAACTGGGGTGTAGGCCAGAGGTGTGAAGGGTGAGAGGATTGACCAGAGACAAGTGGGGAGCAGAACTGGCAGATTAACTGAAATGCACTGCTGAGGGGAGCAGTGGGCAGCTCAGGAGAGGTCTGCTGTCCATGAGGTCAGCTCCCTGGCCAGGATTGAACTCAGGTCACACTGGCTGGTAGTAGCTTGATAGGGGTGAGACTTTTAACCCCTGTGCCAACAGGGAGGCTCACAACATTGTGATTTAGAGTAATAATATCTTCGCGTTCAGGGGTTGTTACTGCCCAACCACAACCAAAACAAAACACCCACAGTCCTCCCCCCGCTTCCCATTTTACTCCCTCCTCACTTTGTTATTCCTTTGCCCTACCCACTGTGGTAGTCTCAGTTTTACAGTCATATTATTGGGATATGTTATTGGTTTGGCTATTTGACCCTTGCTTTTGTTTCTCTATCTTATACACGTAAGTAACACCATCCAGCATTTGTCTTTCTCCTTCTGCCTTTTCTTAAACCAACTCCATTTTATCCATGTAGTCACTTATGGCAAGAGTTTAATTTTTTAAAAGCTGAGTAGTAGTTCATTGTGTATACATACCACACCTTTCTGATTCATTCATCTGTTTGGGGACACTTATTTTTTCCTCCAAAGCTTGACTATTATAAATAATGCTGCAGTGAACATAGTAGTGCATATGTCCCTTAAATTGGTATGGAATAGGACTGAAGAGGCAGGTTCATATGGTAGATCCATTTTTAGTATTCTGAGAAAAGAAAAACTGTTTTCTATGGGGAAGAGGTGAAAACAGGGGAGAAAGGAAGACCACAAGGTACTATGCTGATGGAAGTTGGGTGCATTGGGGGTAGGAGGACTACAGGGACCAAATATATTGTCCAAAAATTAGCAACAATATAAAAGTAAAGTGCTGTACTTAAAAATTTTTTAAAATAATAAATTTAGTGATTTAGTGAAAGTATTATTTCCTTTTCTAGGAGAAAGTATGCATTTGAAACTTCTTATCCTCACCCTGCTATTTCTTAGATATCCTTTAGAATACGTTTAATACAGCCTCAGAAAAATGAAATGGCATCTTATAAAAAAGGAATGGTTTAACAATTCTCAGGAATTGTGGTTACTTTTTCTATAGTCAGAGAATGTAGATTTTTAAAGTTATCAAATAAGATGGAAAGCTAAGAAAAATTCCAAAGTGGGTATCAACAATAGTTGATTTTTAGAAGAGGTATACTTTCAACTTTCCCCAAGAGAGCAATTCTTTCAGTCACTGTATGGTCAAGTCATATTTTTACTCCTTTATTTTAAAATTCATATTCATTTCTATCTACTGTGTTAATGTTAAAAGGGTCATTTTTTTTCTTACATGGAAAAATCAAATTTAACTGCAATTTTCTCACTATCTCAATAATTAAATCTTTTACAAATGTTTTTCTGTTAGAAAACCAGCCTCTTACAAGAAATAAATTAAAAAATATATATTTTGGTCATCCAAACATATTAACCCATTCAAGTGTATCAGGAAATTGAAAATAGATAAATCCCTATTATTTCTTTATTCTCATTTACAAGGCTTTCCATGCTATCTATTTTTCACAGAAAAGAAATGTATATGCAAATACTTCCTTATTCTTAAATTTATTTCCCATTAAATGTCAAATGCTATATACATTTATTACTATCTAAAGAGAAGACTATACTATCTCAAAAATTATTTTGAGCATTAACAATCACGTAATTCCTACTCCATCAAGAAAAAGATTTATGCAGTATAGAGACTCAAAGGTTTATTTCTTCTATATAGTGAGTTACAGGTTGCAAATTGATGTAGGAAATATTAGTTACAAGAAATAGGTTGTTTGGGGGAATTTTATGCATGCAGTGTGACACTTATTTGTTAATATTTTTAAAATAAATAGTTGGATTAGTTATTTTATCTAGTTTAATGTTATGGAGTAGACTAGACCATGCATGTGCTTTATAAATATCATTTAGCATGAGTGGTATCAATATAAATTTTCGGTTAATGTATTTTGAGCAGAAGGCAAACTTTGAGTTTCTTAAATCTTTCTCCTTTTTTATTTTTTTAAATATTTATTTATTTATGCATACAAGAGCAGGGGTACAGACCAGAGTCGCAGGAGGTGAGAGGATTCACCAGAGACAGATAGGGGAGCAGAACAGGCAGGTCGATCAAAATACACTGCTGAGGGGAGCAGTGAGAGAAGGCAGGAGAGGTCTGCAGTGCCATGTGGGTCCCCTCCCTGGCTGGGGTTTGAACTGGTGCTGCTGTGCAGAGGATGCTTCACAATGTGGTGCTCAACCTGCTGTGTCACCAGGGAGGCCCAAATCTTTCTCTTTTTTCATTTTGGAAATGTTTTTTTTTTTTTGCATTTCAGAATCACTGTTAGTCTTTTGTTTAGATTTTGAAATAAATATCACAATGGCTCCAAGCTTCTATTAAGATGAAGTACTACAGACCCTGGAAGCAAATGGAGCTGTGTCTGAAAGTTAAGCCTGCCACTCATTAGACCAGTTAACCTCTAGGTGCTCTCATTTTTCATCACTAAAGGGGTACTGATAACCCCTGCCTTATATGACTGCTTTACTTTATGTAAAGTGCTTGATACATAGTACATAAATTTTAAGTGAAAACTATAGTTATTTATATTAATTATTATGTAGATTGGATGAAGAAATGGCAGTTAAGAAATAGTATCAAAAATAGAAAAAAATAAAGATAGTTTTATTTAAAAATATAAAAGGTAAATTAAAAAAATACAAAAGGTCATGCAGCATATATTTTATTCAACAAAAAACATGGGATAATTTCAGAACTTTAATGTAGGAACTCTAATAAAAGTTATGAACACAAAATTCGCAAACACAACATATCCAAGTGACCAGTCTTAAGACTAATCAAAGACTGATCCACCATGCCCCAATCTACTATTAATCCTAAGGATCATAATGAGCCCAGGAGCCGCCTAAAACTTAAAACAGGGTATATTTGCATGCTATTCAGTCTGTCACAAGTATCTAACTCCCCGGTAGATACTCTGCTCCACCCACCTCTTCTCATCTATAACATATGGTGAGTAAAATTCTCCATGTTATCTTTTTTTTTCCCCACGATATCTTCTTTATTGCTATATGAAATAACTACCTGATTCTTAAGGTTATTCCTTCTCATATTAACCTATCAGGTGGCTTCTGTGTTTTCCCACTGTGCCTATTAAGATGCAATATGATTTACAAAGTAAGAGTAAGGACTTATGAAACAAATTAAAATATGTAATAATACCTGGGTAAATCTTCACAAAGTACTTAAAGTCTCCCCTGCTCCAGTTGCCTAATATATAAATATGAAGACAAGCAAGAAAGCAGGGAAGAGAAATACAGCATTATTTCTTTTCCCCAGCTCATTGGGTAGCTGCTGGCCTCCCCTGTAAGGTCTATTCCCAGACTTTTGCCAAAGAACTAGAGGAGTCAAGGGAAGCTGAAGTTAAAACACACATACATCTCTCTTTCTCTACCTGTGTCTTTATATGTTATCTTTATAAATAATTTATATACAGTCTTTACATTAAGGGTATATAATATATAGATAGAATCCATATAAAATATAGATCACATATATAATATATTATATTTTATAGATCACATATTATATATGTGATCTATATTTTATATATTTATATATTGCATTTATATATTTATATGATCATATATAATATTGTATATAAATATAATTGTATGATATATCATTTAATAATATATCATATAATAAGACCATTGAAGCTTCAACTGTTTTCCTCAGTCTATCTCTTGAGATAACTCTTCATCCATGTAACTATTCTTACATTCTTGAGTTTACATAAAATGTTAACCCACCACTAGTCTATTGTAAGTAATCAATTTTCATTAGTAAATATAATCATGTACTAATATATCTTATACATATATAGTTAAGTAAAATATATAATAATATATGTTAAAATTAATGATAGGCATTTGTACACAATATGCCGTTTTACTCTTTCTCTACTTGATTTACTTTTGCTGAGGCGTCCCTGGGTCCCTGGACTCTGCTATGTGCTGAAAGTGATGCTTGCTGGTGAGGCACATACATTAAAAATGTTTCCCACTCTGACCTTCAAAAATGAACAGTCTGTTGCAGGAGACAGAAATAAGATAAAAGTTTTCAAGTTATGATAAGTACCAAAACAGAGAACAAAATGTTCAAAGTGCTGACAGGACAAAGCAAATAAAGTCCATAACAATCTGGGAGAAATCAATAAAGGTAGCATTTACCCCCACCGGGAGTGGCAGGTATTCACCAGTTAAAGACCTTTGCTTTCACGTGAATGACCACGATAATTGGTAAAAAAATGCCAAGAGAAGTTCGATTTAATGATATGTTTATACTTAGTTTAGAAGTATTATTGATATTTAAACCCAAAATAAAAAAATTATTAAACACTGTTAGTTTTTTGTTTTTTTTTTTTGAGGTTCCTATTTTCAAGCCATTGAAACCCAGAGGATAAAATTGGGACTAAAAATAGTTTTTAATACTCACATGCTAATTTTAGAGTAGTTTCTGTATAATTATTCAGAGGCATATGTCTATGTGAACTAACATTTAAAACATTGGCAAACTCCTATGCAATGTCATTGCTAACAATTCACAATACTTTTATAAATGAAATAAATATTTTAGAGTTATCCTCATGAGTAAAGGATATTTTTATTTTTTACTTAAACAATTAGGATTTGTTTCTATAGACCACACTGAGTCTGGCAGTAAAGCCATTGCCACAGCTGCACTCACTTCAGTGAATTACTTTTTAATTACTAACAATTCTCTTCATTTGGCTGGGATGACCAGACAAGCATCTGGGAATTAAAGAAAAAAGAGAACTAGTGGTCTCTTCAATATACAATCTTTTCTTAGTTGTCTGGATTCATTTTTGTTTATTATTATTTTTAACTTAAATAGTGCCATCACTTTTTCTTTCGATACTACTAAATAAATTTAGGCAGGATTCCAGAGCAACACTCAATACAGCAAAATCTAAACAAATAAGATCAGGCAAAGCCTAGTAATTAAATCAGCAGGACTCAGATCTCTCCCCAATGGAATTTTTAAACTGGAATGCCGATTGGCTCTACCTATTTTAGAAAAGAATAATTCTGTATCCAAGTTATTTCTGTCACAGAGGGCTAGGTTACCTTTCAGAGTTGTAGCATTTCCATTGCCTTCAGTTTCAGAAAGCTAGGAAATAACTTCTGGAACATTGACTAGGCTGGAAATATTTCTCCTTTTTATGACCAGGCTGACCAATCTGCATAGAGTAAAGCTTTTAAACAGTGCTTTTCCATCTCAGGATTAGGAAATAGAAAATCAATGCCAAAAAGAGGTTCTCACATCTTGGGACACTGCTCATGGCAGAGCAGAAGACAGTATCTGGTTTTGGTTCCCAAATCACATCCTGTTATGGGAATTATGCACCTTTCTTCTGTGACACAAAGAGTGATATTACATTCAGCATCTCCTCACTTTTCAGTCTCTTCAGACTATAGTTTGAAACCAATATTGTATTAAAAGAAACCAGGATTTTTTCTCCAGGATTTTTAAAAATACTACAATTAACAAGTCAGCTCAAGCAGTTTATATTTTCTTCATCTTAATAATCAAGAAGGCAAAACTCCAAATTATGTATCAAATACAGAGAAATTATTTAGGATTGCACAATTAGTTATTAGACTTGACCTTCTGCCTCAGACAAGTTTCAAGGCTGGAAATTCAAAATTGTGTGAATTATTAAAGATCCTACCACCAGTGTCCTCCATATTCTAGAGGAAAGCAGTAAGGCAACAAAAAGAGAAGGAACAACCACTGGAGATGTGTAATGAGAATAAGGGAATTAGAATAAAATTTAAAGTGAGACTATTCCTAAGAAATTGCTGGAAAATAAGTGTGAGGTGTTCAGAGGAAGTTAGAAAGGATATCAGTACATGGAAGCTTTGAGTCTGTAAAGCAGGCAGAGAGAGGTAATGATGGGCCTTAGAGGTGAAGGATTCCATTTATTTTTTTTTCTTTTTTAGGCAATGAAAAATGACCCAATACTTATATTATAAAAAAGAAAATTTAATATTTTAGTAAGATCAATGTCTTCAGAGCAAGGATGGTGGCAGAAACTTCATATGAATGTCAGTAGCTACTTGGTTAAAATAAAATGTTGGATTATATTGGTTTAGATTGGGCTGAATTATGGTAGTAGAAAGGATTTGAAGAAAAATGAATGGGAATTTGCCTTTTGCTTTGAAAGTAACCAAAATTATAGTGGGGAATTTGATTATAAAAGGTCAATTGAAATTTTAATTTTGCCTTTAGTAGTTGGCTGTGTGGTAATATCACTTACCGAGATAGAATATATTTTGATGGGAACAGATTTGTATTGAAGAGGGGATTCTGTGTTTAAGACATTAATTTTAGGATGACTAAGATAGGTAATAGTGAAAATATTAACTACTTCTGGGAAACTTTGTATTGATCACAAATAATTCAGACCTGGACATTTCATTTTGAGAGTTATTGGATATGAGTCTAATTTATACTGGAAGACAGACTGAGTACATTTTGGATAATTTAGAGAAAATAAGGGCTCAGACTAAGCTCAGAGCATCTCAAATATGCTTTAAATACTACAGTACATAATTCATAAAACAAGCAACAACAACAACAACACAACAAAAAACCTGGGAAATAATATTCAATGAGCTAAGATAAATTCTGAGATGAAAGAAAAGCAGTATTTGGAAAAGTGAACGGTGTACATGGTTAAATGATGATGGTAAGATTTTTTTAAAAAGATGAAATTGTAATATAGTATCAGTTTCATGTCAGTTACATGAAAAGTAAAACTATTTGCAAATCAGGTGATCTCTTTTGAGTAAAAATTCTCAAAGTGTGAATGCCATAGGAGGTTTCTTGGCATGCATATTTCTTCCACCTGTTTTAGAAGAAACATAAATGTGCTCTACAGGAGATGTGGTTTTCAGAGCTAAACAGAAAGCATTTAATTTATAACCCCACCTAGGAAAACAACTAGTATGCCCAATTAGGTGTCAAACACTTAGATATTTTCCTTTACCAATCTGAGACTTTTTTCTGAACTAATTTTTGCCTAAAGATAAAAAAATGACATAAAAAGTCTAATTGTTTAATTGACCTTTTCAAGTTAAATACACATAATAGAAAAAAATACAATATAGTAAATTCAAATAAAAAATGCTCTTGGGGTTGAATTTTGTTTAGCTTTGTTAAAGTTTAATTTTTGAGTCACTGGTGTCTTTGAATTCCAATGCATTTTGGAAGCAAGTTTAAGAAAATAATTGAGTAGAACCATGATAGCAAGAAAGAGTCCATTCACCTTTCTCAGGGGATGTTAAAAATCAGTTGTACGCCACCTCAGAGTATTAATGTAAGAACTGAAACTTTCAACACTGAGTATCTTTTCATAAATTGTTCAAAGATCATGCAGAACTGGGGAACTGTCATTTTGTGGGTCCTTACCCATGAACTCCTACAGTGTCCAGTAGTTCAGACCAAAATTACAAGATGGAACTCTCCCTTCAATGAGAGTCTGGAGCTGGTGGCACATCCCTAAGTAATGGACCTGGACCCAGCTCATGGTGATAGCATAGTCACACATGGCATTGCTGAGGCAGCAGTGCAGCAGCCAGCAGCACCTCTTCATAGGCCAGGCGGGACAGCAGCTGAAGCTATAGCACAGGGAGGTGGTGCTGAAAGACAAGAATCAGCAGAGGGCTCTGAGGGCTGGCTGGACAGCTCTTCAAGTGGCCAGGCACAAGTCAGGACAGTCAGTCATTGCCAGTCAGCAGACAGCAACATGGAAAATCAAGCAGCATTGAACAGCTCCTTGAGGTGGTACTGGAGGATCAGGCACCAGTGTGCAACTCTTTCAGATGCACGAGCACAGGCCAGAAGCACCTATCAGTAGACAATTTGGAAGCAGAACCAGAGAGAGGAGCAGGCAGACAGGTGGTCAGGCAGAGGAGTCAGAAGTTACCCAGAAGTAATTGACATATTGAAGCAATGGGGGTAGAGAATTGAAGGCAGGAACCAGCGGTCTCAAAGGTCTGAAGCAAAGATCTTCCCTAGAGTGTCTTGATGAGTCTCAGAGTTCTGAGTGTCTGAATCTATCTGCTGCTTATATTCCTTTCAGGGTGTGGAGTTTCAAATCAGACTGACCAGTTTTAAAGCTGGCACCTTTCACACTGGGTGTGTTGGTGGATGCTGAGACCCTCCTTCAGTGGATACAGCGTGTCCTGGGGTATCATAGAACCAGGATCCTTGGGGTTTCTGTCATATTTCCTGTTCCCTCTGTAAGTTTAATAAGTTTAATTGTTAGTAAAGTTGATTGTATCAAAGGCAATTCTATACTCACTTGATTCAGAACTTGGAAGTAGAATAATAATGAAAAAAGAAACTCAGGAAAATTTGGGACTTTTGGTTCATCTCAATATGGGTGTGAAAAATACCTTAACACAATAAAAAAAAAAAAGAACTTAAAAAGAAAAAATATATTTTTGGAAAATGTCATAGCCACATACAGCATGTAAGTCATGCATGGTCTCTCATTGAAATTACCCCTTTCTCTGGGGTTTGGTTGTTAGATACTTTTAGTTGAATTTAGTGTATTTCCCTTATTTCTTGAGCTAATTTTAGAAGGGTTTTGTCTCTAATAATGACAAATCATAATATATATTCATGCATTATTTGGCGATGTTTCAGTCAAGAATAGACTAAATATATCACAGTGATGCAAGTAAGTTGTTATCCTAGCTGGCCCAGGGTATTATAGGCTGTCCCATCTAGGTTTGTGTAGTTACACCTACAACATTAGTACAATGATGAAATTCCTAAGAACACATTTCCTAGACTTAACAAAACTGTCATTTTCATTTATTTTTAATAATTAATGGCCTTTTATTTTGAGATGCATTTCTTACTATAAAAATAGCAAATTTGTATTTGACACATAAATGACCCCTTTTAAGTATTCATTTAAAAATATTAATATTCTAAATAAAGACAAATCTTTAGAAAATTTTAGTTGACAAAATAAAAGAACAGTTAACACCAGACTGCCATTAGAGTATAGACTATTTTAAGTTAAAAAGTTTCACTATATGAATTTTTTTTTCTTTTTCAAGTCAGGTGCTTTAAAGCTGCTCTGTTCAGATATTTGGGATATTTCTTGTGATTAACAGTATTTTGCAACTGGAAATCACATTTATTTTAATCATCGGTTACAAAATTTTGGGCAAGATTCAGAAATAAATATTCTTCAAATATTCAAACTTTCAACCTTAGATTTTTTTTTCTGTTAATGAGGATAAAGTGAAAGAAGTAGACCCAGTTGTTAATTATTTCACAAAATAGAGTATGACATGGGTCAAAAACTATAATTATCTTTCTTGTGTATTTTTAGGATATTTCAGTATACTCTAAATTATATGATGCTCAGTCCTGGGACTGAAACATTACCCCACTATCTAAATCCTGGAATTTATGTCTAAAAATACCAGTAGATTTTGTGGGGTTTTTCACAGCTCAACAACCTTTCCTTATGTTTCCTGTTTCATGGAAAACCAGATTTCTTTTGTAGTTACTATTTATTTCCAATTGTCATTCCATGTGTTTCAGGTAAAGTCAATTTTACCTCTGGTTCCAGAGACATAAATATGGCACTATATTAGCGACTCAAAATAAATGACCACAAGAAAGGTCATGGAACCCAATTAGAGGCTATGAGACACCATCTCTGGACTTTCCTTGTGCTGTGTACCTAGGCAGACTCTAGTTTTTGGAGTCTGAAAGACGTCATCTGGAATGCCTGTAGGGCAGTGAATGCTGACACTTTATGGTGAGGCCTTATTTGACAAAGATACTTGTCAATATCAAAGAAAGGACACTAGAGATGCATTGAAATACCTGTCTATTTTCTTTAAACTCTGGATTTTGAGCAGCATAATTTCTAATTCCATTTTACTGAAAAAAAATATATTGTTCTTCCTTTTCACTGGTATTTAAATAGTAATTGGAAAGTTAAGATGTCAAAAACAATGTAGCATCTAAGATAAACTTACAGAACTATGAACTTAGTTGCCGTTTGGAATATTAACCTCTCTCACTGCTATCCTTTCCTTTCTTTCTTCCTTTTTTGGGTCAATTTCTGTTTTTAAAAGTTTATAGTATAGATCCTCAAAATCACATTATCTATAAAATGGCCTATTTCCTTTATGGTACTAGTTACCATAGAAAATAGGATCTAAGCTGATTCAAACATATTCACATATTCTGATTTAGGAAACGCTGAACATAATATTGAGAGATCTCAAAGTATCTCTGCTTGCAATGTTGCTTAAAAAAACAAATGAATATTAAATGAAGGAAACACATGTTTGGCATTCAGCTTTATAATAAATGTATCTCCTTTTAAAATATAGGTACACTAACTCAATTTGTTATTAGGTATCAAACTGACCTGTCAAATAAAATAGCCAACTTCAGTGTGATTTCCATCACTTTTGAGGTTATGTTGGAAGCAGAAATCTTAGGATGTAGAATATCTGTTTGTTATTCCATTCATGACACATAGCTTCCCAGTTTATTTTCTCTTTTTTCCTGCCTCATTCTCTTTGCTTTCTTATCTTAGACTCTTATTCCCTGCTGTGTTTACTGTGTGATCTTCCAACATCATCAGAGGGAGCTAGAATAAAAATAAAAATTTCATCGTGTAGTAATTAGAGTAACAGGTAAAGAGATCAGTAAATACATGGCTCAGTGCTAAATTCTTGCAGATGTTTCTGACTGAATTCTTGCCAACTGAATTTGAAAGCAATAGATGACTGTTTCAGTGAGCTGCAGACAATCAGCCCTCCCTTTCTGCACTATTAAGTCCAAGATACTTAAATGCAACACAATAAAATAGTTTACATATCTCTAGTTTGTGGAGCCTCAGACAGCATTCTGAAACTGTTTATTTTCAAATTTCATTTTTGAAACTTTTTCTAGAGCATGCTTGTATTTTTATTATAAGCCAAAGTATATTCTTTATGTCATGCTGCAAGTTTCAAACATTTGCTGATAATTAATACTCTTATTTATACAAAACTATTTTTAGTTCAGTCACCCAAGACATTTTAAATGTGAGATTACCCATGTACTTAGATAAAAGTATGAACAATGTGCACTCATCTCAAAACTAACACACCAGACCGCCAGGTTTTATATCTAATTTTATTAAGGCCCCAATTCCTAGACAAATATGTAAAACATTGAATCAGTGCTGATAATAAATTAAGGCTAAATCTCTCCTGCTTCTACTTTACTTCTACACCTAATTAATAATCAATAATACAAGAATCCTTTGATTAACCTGTTCCAAAATCTATGCCAAAGTCTTTGTCTTCTACTTGTGTCCTTCACATAAAATCTTGTACCTAGAACTGTGCTCCTTTCCTCATAGGTTTTTTTTTTTTACCCTGCTGCATAACTTGCAACTAACCTTTCAAAATTATTTTTATATATGCTATATAATATGAGCTAAAATAAGTTTTTAAAATGCACACTGTTCTCATTTTAGTTTCTAGCAGCTCAATTTTTTCCCTTCATGTCAGTTTGGGTTCTGTTTTGGAAACAAGAGAAATTATCTGAGGCTAATTTAAGCAGAAAAGGAATTTGTTAGGAGGGTAACTGGTTACTCTATGAACCATCAAAATGGGGCCTCCCTGGTGGCACAAGGTGTTATGTCTCAGAACTATCAAGCTGTCTCCAGCCACTGCAGCATGAGTTCAAGTTCAGTCCCCTGCCAAGGAGGTAACTCACATGGTGCAGCAGACTTCTGTTTCACTGTCTGCTCTCCTTAGCAGTGCATTTCAGTAGATCTGCCTGTCCTGCTCCCTACTCTGGCTCTAGTGAATCCTTTCACACCTCGCATCTGTGGTCTAGCTCCCAATTCTTGTATGCATAAGTAAATTTTTAAAATCTTTAAAAAAAGAATCACCAAAAAGGCTAAAAATAAGATTTAGAAGGTTTGTCAGAGAAAAAGGGAAACTAAGAAATATGAAAATTAACAAATACCCTCTTTTGGATGCTTCCAGTGGTTCCATCTTATTGGCTTCCTCTCAGTTCTCCATACCACTGCTTTAATTGACCATTTATTTCTAAGCCATTCCCTGAATATTCAAAGCTCTAGGTGAGAGCATTTAAGTGGGTGGTTGTAGATCATGTGTTCATTTTCAACTCTACAGGAGTTAAAAAGATAAAATACTAAGCCCTTATTCTCCTATAGTATAGTGGGAGAATAAATCAGAATAACCTAGTGGAAGACTACTTAAAATTGGTAGTGTTCACACCCTACATAATAAAAACAAAAATAATAACAGTAATAACTTAATACTTGGCTGCGCAAGACCTATAAAAGCCCTTCCTATACATAAATTTCCAAACCAAAAATCATCTGTTCTCAAGAATTATGATTAAGCTGTTCCTTCTTGATGAAAATTTGTGCATATGTTAGCATGTAATACAAAGGAAGGCAGACCCACTATTCTATGCAATGCTAAGGTCCATATGTAATATCTTGTGTTGTCCATTTCTCTTGTAGTTCTGCTCTGATGCTGTCTAAATATCATCACACATATAGACTAAGGGGATTACCTTTATTGCAAGCAAGATGCTCTGTAGAGTTTGAAGAAGCTAAGTAATTGTATATTATATATGTGCATAAACAATGTATATACATATATATGTGTGAATTATATATGAAATATTACCTACATATATACATATACAATTATTAGAAAAAAGAAGAAGGAAAACAATTTTAGGAAAGAATTATTTCTCATTTCTGCAATTGATCATTGAACCATTAATGGAATTCAAGACCTCTCTTCATAACTCTACTATGTCCCCTTTGACTTGAATCTAGAATTGTACAGATTAAGAGGCTAAATCTCTCCTGCTTCTACTTTACTTCTACACCTAATTAATAATCAATAATACAAGAATCCTTTGATTAACCTGTTCCAAAATCTATGCCAAAGTCTTTGTCTTCTACTTGTGTCCTTCACATAAAATCTTGTACCTAGAACTGTGCTCCTTTCCTCATAGTTTTTTTTTTTTTAGTGACAAAAACCTTTCTTCCTCAAAGATCTAAGCCCATGGTTGTCCTGCTTTTATAAGCTTACAGTAGCCCTCTAATAAAGACACCATTATATAGAAAAGAGAAATAAAGTATTTCCAGAGACAATGTTGGCTTTATTTGAAGTCTCCCCTGCTTCCACTCTGTAGAAATCACCCCAACCAATATCAAGATCCCCATTTTCTCCAAATGATAGCAGATGTTCCAAGAGGTGAGCTACTTTCTCATCTTCCAATTAAGTAAAGTAACATATCTCTTAGTGGAAACCTATTTCCTTGAGTTAAAGTCTCTAAATTGGACAAGATAACCCTCACGGAAATAGTAAGTAAATATCTTGTAACTGTGTACTTACAAGCAATTATGAGAAGCATCATCTCTCCTGTTTATTGACTTCCAGACTTGAAAAGCATACATTCTACAGCTTGCATGATATTGTTTACAATTGATAGCTAACTGACAGGGAAAACAAATGACCCCTGTGGGTATTGCATGCTGACTTCCTTATTTTGATATATAAAGAATTCCTAAGTCAGAAGCAATGTTCTATAAAATACTAAAGCTGTTATGGTCATTCAGTCATTACATGGATTTGTACTGCCAGGAGCATGAAAGCAAAGAAAGGATTTTCAAAACCGGAATGAGAATCTATTTCAGTGAGGACAAATGGCTACTTGCTTTGGTTCTTTAGGTAACATGGACAAATGAAATTGACCTGGTTCATGGCTCCTCTAACTATATTATACATTAGGGCTCTGGGTGCTTTATTTTTGCTAGGAAGTGTAAATACGCTGTCACAGCAATAACTAAAATATGTTAGTTATGTGTAGCCCATGCCACTGATTTAATGCATAGCCTCCTATTTGCACAATAACCTCTTTGTAAAGTCTTTGTGAAAGCATTGCAAGTGAAGAAGACTCATGTGTATACTTAATGTGAGTAATCTTGTCCAGCTTTATATTACAATAATCTCTGCCATATAGTCTTTTGCTAAAAATTCACAGGTCATACAAATATTTTCATACTCTAGGTCATTATATAAGATCTCTCTGCAAGAACAGGCATTCTATTCAGTTACTCAAACATGCTTCTTTTATTTCCCAGGCTCTAAAAAATTAGTCACCCTTACCATAAAATATAGGATCCCCTTACCTCCTGCCAGATCTCCTTCCAAACAATGTGGATCACAATATGTATCATTTTTAGGAATATCTGCTGACAAGCCATCCCTTACACCTGTGACTTTCTGAATACTTACTAAGATTAGATATTCTATTACCACAGTTCATTTCTGCTGGTGTTCCTGATATTGATAGCAGAATTATTGATAAAATGTTATTTTTAGCTTTCTTGATAAGATGAGGGGAAAAAAATTCTTGTGAAGTAGAAGTATGAGTTTAAGAAGTAAGTTGTTTGGCAACAGTAATCATGGTGGGATGGTTAATAATCTAGTCTCTTCATACGTCTTATTTGCACATATTAGAAATAATATGTAAGTCTCAAGTTCTGTTTTAAGATAATGTGCACAAACAAGTATGTCAATTCAACAAAGACAATCCATAGGATCTTTCAGTATCATATGATAATAGTAACCATTCAAGGTTTTTGCTTTTGTACACTTTCATGGCTTATCACTGATTTTGAGCTATTCTCAAAATGATCATGATTACAGGCAAGAGGTTGACATGGTCTTGCTTAAAAACTAAAAATTTCTCCACTTTGGTGTCCAACTATGGTTTGCTATATCTTCTGTAGACCATTCTGAATTATCGCAAATGTTTGACTGATATTGTTTGTAGGTCAAAGAGCCAAGTGTTAGGCTCATCTGGTTATCACAAAGTTTTCACTACAGAATGTTGTCTGACTGGGAGTCTCTTTCAATCTTGCCTTGCCTATCTTCAAATCACAAAGTCAAATCTCTTGGGTCTCCTTTTGATATTGATGAGCAGCAGATGCAGAAATTTATTCTATGATATGAAGGGATGACACAAAGTTTTCTGAAATGGAAGTCCCACTTATTTTCTGGAATGTTTTACCTGCCCTCTGGCAAGCATACTTATATGTCCTTTAAATTATTTATTAAATTGAACTCAAATTCTGTCAGCATGATATTATCAACAAGGCGGTTCCATGTGTTGTTATCCTTTGGAATGAGGAAAGCCAGAAGATTAAAAGAGTGGCAACAAGTTTGAGAAATTATTTAGCCCTGGGGAAAGATAATATGGTATATTGGTGCATGCCTTTGGTTAAAGCAAACTGATAGTCTAAGTTTATGAGGATAAAGGGAAAAACATTGCTTTATCCACAGTGGTACATATATTAATAGAGAATGAATTGATTTGCTCCAAAAATATGTTTTCTAGAATATAAGGTATATAAGGTATAATATAAGAATATAAGAATATAGAATATAAGGTATAATATAAGGTATATTATAAGGTATATTATAAGGTATATAAGGTATAAGGTATATTATATTATATTGTGTATTAATACATTATCACCCCCCAAGACTTCTTAGATTTCAATTTGGACCAAATTAATTTGACTTTTAATAACAATCACCTTCCTTATATGTTAAAATCCTCTAAATTTCAATGATTCAAACAGATTACGTAATTGCTTTGAAGAGCTATTTTGGTAGTGAGAGGGAGCACAAGAGACGTGCACTTAATTTACTATGAAAATCCTTGACCCTCAGAACAAGAAATCAGTGTGATGTAAGGTCATTATTCCAAATTCTAATGTATTTTCTTTATAATTTCACACCTAAAATTTGCTAATATCACAATTAAACTGGTTCATTATTTCAATGAGTTGATTTTCTGTTAATTTCAGATAAAATTCTGTTTATATACCATTTCTTCTATATGGCTATATTCTAAACAATTGATGACTGTTTTATCCTATGACTGTAGGAAATAATGTTAGCTTAGAAGCATTCTTTTTTTGTCCCTGAAATATTTATCAAACCTTCTTCTTTCCCAGGGTTTTGATTTCTTGGTAAAAAACCAAGATAACATTATATAGTCATGGAGGAAAAAAATTCCATAGCAGAATTTTTCTGTTCTTATTTTAAGATCTTCTCTCAAATATGCCTTATTTGTATCTATATGAGATTTATAAAAGTAATATATATATACACAATGTTTAATACTTAATATAAGGCAAAATTTTTCTCCTTGAGAATAAATATTTTACATGATAGGTTGCAGCCACGTATCTATAAGAGAGAAAAGGTAGTGCCAAGGGTAATTTCAGTGCCCATCAGACTGAGGGGTTCCTGGGAAACTTTTCATCTTTAGGGAATAGTAAGAAGGGATAGATAATTGCATTTTAAAAAAAGAAGAAAGGTTGAGGGAGTTCTGCTCCCAGTCACAATGGACTAGATGATTTGGAATAACTTCACTGAGAATAGCTATGAATTGAACCCAGCAAAATGTATCAGGAAAGAACAATGCAGTAGGGAACTGTGGAATCAGTTTCTGGGAGAGAAGAGATGACAAAATGAGTGAAATGGACATTTGAGACCTTTTCTCTTTTAGAAAAATGCAGTGATTTGAAGTAGTAGCTGAGAGATTGAAAAGCTAAGGAAAACTTTCCTATGATTTATGGAAGTAAAAGGACAAGCTTATAGTTTATCCACATGGAAAAATATATAGATTTTAGAGTGAATCTTCAAACAGATGCAATACAAGATTTAAAGTGAATGGAAAGAGTCATGGATTCCTTAAAGTTAAATTTAATTTCAGGTCATGCCAGCTTCATAATAATACTAGAAGCGAAGATAAATTCTCTCTGGGTGAGAATTATATATCCACAAATTTATTTTTCTTAATAAGATGTAACATAATATAACAAATACTGAATCAAAATTTATCAGGCATATGAGGAGCAAAAAGCAAATGAAAACAGAAAGATTAATAATTGGCCAGCACCCTGATCCATAGAGAATACTGAGAAGAAGTTATCATTCATAGAGTTTAAAATAAACAATTAGTATTATTATGAGATATAAAAATATAGAATATTGGCAGAGCCAAAATCTATAATAACAAAATAAATGTAATTAGCACTAATTTTATAATAATTAAATTTAAAACTCAGTAAATGCACTTAAGATCAGATTAGATACTGGTAAAAAGAGGATTATTAAATAAGAAGGCATGCCAGAGAGATAAATAACCAGAATGAAACACAGAGATACATGTAAAAAAATCTGTGAAATGTTTGAGATTATACCCTACTTGCAAGTTAACAGATTAATCTGCCTCCACTTCATAGATGCTGCCAGAAAGCACAGCTCCTCTGTTAGAGACTGAAGAGCACAGCACGCAGCACAAAGTTCATGTTTATATCCAGTTTACTTCCCACACTCCAATACTTCCATAGAGATGGTGCCTAGGTGAGCCCAAGGAAGCCATGCACATGTAATGGACTTGTTTCACTGCTGAAGAACTATTAGTTTTAAAAACCCTAACATCCATAAGGAAGTTGCTAGTAAACATACTCAACTTTTGCTCTACAGGGAATTATTATCTTTATTTTCCTGAACAGCCACAAATCTTCCTTGATGCTAGATAAAGGCACTGTTTCTACGTTTCAAGGCTATTTTCTTTATACACCTCCTGAAATTAATGTTTGAAACCAAATCTTCCCCAACGTATATATAAAAGTCCACAAACAATTTGTGTCACTCATCTCTGCATCGTCATGCCTTCTGGAAAATTTTCCGATGAACATTTCATTCCTTCATTACTCTGATTGATCTGAAAGACATGGACTGCCATTTCATAAGGTTCTCATGTCCAGGATGATAAGCATCAGGATGAACATAACCAGTCATGCTACCCAGCACTCTATATAGTAATAATACTTTTTATAGTCATCCTTATGACTATAAACTACTTAAAGGAACATCACAGAAGAAAAGATACTAAATTACAGATTTCACACACAGGCTACCCCTGAAACTGATTGTAGAAATTGTAACAAAGGCACCAATAAAGATGACTATCATAAATTAATAGTAAGTGAAAAAGCAGACAGGAAGGAATATATGCAAATGACTCAGTTTAGAAACCGTCCAAATTAACACATGGAGTTAGAAGTTAGCATTGTTTGGTTAGCCACTTGGAGGAAGCACACAAACATGAAAGAGATAGGAATTTGGTGCAGTTCTTTTCTTTTTTTAAAGATTTATTTATTTATGCATACAAACACTGGGGTACAGGCCAGAGGCATGGGGGGGCTGGTGAGAGGATTCACCACAGAGAGCGGGGAGCAGAACAGGCAGATCAACTGAAGTACACTGCTGAGGGTAGCAGCGGGCAGAGCAGGAGAGGTCTGCTATGCCTGTGGGTCCCCTCCCTGGCCGGCAGCAGGGATCAAACTCCTGCTGCATTGGCTGCGGTTTGCTTCACAGTGCGTTGCTTAACCCACTGCGCCACCAGGGAGGCCCCTGGTGTAGTTCTTAGTCTGCATGCTGACGACACACAGGAGTGTTAAGTGTTCATACATGTCATTGAGATGTCATATAGGATTTATGCACTGCAAGAAAGTCTCCCCAATAGTGGTAAAAACATTATACTAACTAAATAAAAAGAGGGAAAAATCAATCGTAACACCTAAAAAATAAATCATAACACCTAAAAAATAAATCATAACACCTAATAATACTCAAACACCTAAGCAATGAAGGTAAGACATTTGATAATACCTAATAATTAATTTGTGCTTAAACTCCTGAGAATTTTACTGTAGAAAATTTGCATGCAAATTTGCAGAAAACCTGTTGTAACAAATACAATTTATCTGAAGTGTTCAATTCATTTTTTTCTGAGATGACATATGAGGAAAATTATTAATTTTTACTTCTTTTATTCAAAATTTTATTGAAGGTGTTAGTCAACAAACTAAAATATTGAATAGCACAAGAATTGAAAATAAAGAAATATGGCTTTAATTATTCAGATGAAGTGATTGTTCATGTATCACACCCAAAGAGTAGATAAATTCTTAGGATTAATGCAATGACTTGGATCTAAGATCAATACACTTAAATCAATATGAAATTGCAATATACAAAATCAATTATATTGATATAAAACAGAATCAAGCAATATAAAAAGAAAATATAACAGTAAATTGAATAGACATCATGTATCTAAGATTAATCTAAAATATTTTTCAGAAATCTGTAGTATTGAATAAAGTTGAAGGAATGTTAGCAAATTGAAGAGAATGAATATATTCTAGAAGTAAAGGACTTAAACAGTTAAAATATACATTCTCCTAAGTTGATCTGTAGCTTTAAACCCAGTCTAAAGTATGGGTTTTTCTGTCTTTATTGAGTAAATCTATAGGTTGGTTCTAAAATGTGTGTGGGAATTCAAAGGACCAAGAACAATAAAGAGATTTTTAAAAAGTAATGTGTTAATTCTACTAGATGTGGTAGTTCTTAAAAATGTTACTAGGAAATCATTTTATTTCTAAAGGCTAAGAAAGGAGATCATGGGTCAGGAAGAGATTTTTTTTTTTTTTAAATATAAAGGTAACATTGGAGAGCTGAGGAAAGATAACTTTAAATGGAGCTGGATCAACTAAATAGCCAAATATTAAAAAATGAAAACTTAAACCTATCTCACAGCATTTCTATTCATAACTTAGGAATTGGAAAATCCTTTTGACCAAGATGTAAATATAAAGGAAGGGATTATTGGTGCCTCTTTAATGCACAAGGGGTTTAGGAACACTCTATGAAACATTGCAACCACTGCAGCACAAGTTCAATCCCCGGCCAGGGAAGGGACGCACATGACACAGCAGACCTCTCCTGACTTGCCTGCTGCCCACCCTCAGCAGTGAGTTTCAGTTTGTCTGCCTGTCCTGTTCCCCACTCTGTCTCTGGTGAGTCATCTCACTCCCCACACCTCTGACCTGTACTTCAGTTCTTCTATGCATAAATAAATAAATCTTTTAAAAATAATAAATGAAATATTATTAATCAGAGTGTATTAAAATAAATATTTTTTTTTCATAACAACACAGAATCTAGCAAGACAAAGAGGGGAGAAGCTTTTTGCAACACAAGTGATGAAGTTCTTCCATCCAGAACATAGGACAAGTTCCTACAGATCAATACAATTTGACAAAAAAACAAATTTAAAAATTATAACAAGTGTTTCAGAGAAAGAAAATATACAAATGTCAAAGGTGATCATTTTTCAAAAAAGTGCAAACTAAAAGAGACTCTCAACAGCAGCACTGTTTCCAGAGCTTCTATAGAAAGTAGACCAAGGGCTTAACTCTCTAATGGAAATACCCTCATGGCAGGCATCAGCAGAGCCATATGCTTCTGCTATGGGAGTTGTCTGGAAAGCTCCTGTGTTTTTGCCCACCCATGCCTAAGTAGTTAAAAAAAATTGCCATGCACTATCAGGAGTATTATAGCACACTTGGGAAAGGTCCAGAAAATGTTCAGCTCATTCACTGAGGAACAAGAAAGGAATTTGCAGGTTTTCCAAAGAGTAAGAGAAGCTAATAGCCTAAGTGAAAACCTATAAATATCCTACTATCCTAGGTGATTGTTAAAGTAATTGTCTTTTATAATCACACTGGTATGACAAAGGGAAAAAAATCTTTACATGCAATATGTATCAATCTAGTCAATACTAGCCATAATTCAATAACAAAAATAATCACCCAATATTGACCAAAATAAAAAAGAAGTCAGAGTTACAGTCCATTATGAAAATTCTCACTATTACTTTTCTCTAAGCTGTTTTTTTTTTATTTTGCTAAGTTACTATAACTTGAAATAAGCCCTTGAGAAAATTTACACTCAGAATAAACCAGGCTACATTATGAGACATATTTTTTGCTTAGTATGATTGTTTTCCGCAAAGGCCTTTGGCTGTTTAATGAACTAAGTCATGAAAACCAAATTCCCTAAAGTTTCGTCTTAATCACCTTATTTTGACTATCCTTCAGAAAAACTAGTTAGGTTTGGAAAAGCAGCTATTTATTTAAAACAAAATACTTAGAAGACATAGCTTTAAGAAAAGGAATTTTTGTTTGTTTCCAGTAATTGAAGCAAGAGTTACTCTCTACTCACTGCCTATGAGCATGTTACTTCATGTTAATTAAGAAATGCTACTTTATACTAAATATAAAGAATACCATTTCAAGCATATGAGGAAAAATGTTTAAAATTAAAAGACAAGAGGAGTTTAAAAGGTGACTTGGAAAACTTGGAATATACTGTCTTTGCAAAATCAAACATCTTAAATCAACTCACACTATTGGAATATGGGCATAAAGGTACCATTCAGTATACAAAATCATGAAGTTGTAGGGAAGTCTCAGAATCATTTTGGAAACTAAAGGTAGAACAAATTTTATATAGAACTTAATGACAAAAACTCGAGTCTCAGCAGTGTAACCAAGATATGACTTATGGTTTCAACCTTCTATTTTACCATAAGACAGAAGCTGATATAAAAACATCACAGCTCAGGATTCTTCTGTAATTCATATTATCTGTTAATTCAATAGCAATCTTGTCCTGAATCTGAGTTCTTTTACAACTTCTGTACATATTTACCCATCCCTTAGTTTTTCCACTACACTTTCTTATTAGATGATAGTTCTTTGATATATATATAGATATGTGATGAGTAACCATTCAGCACCCTTGAGTGATGCTTCTAATCAGTTGCTAAGTCTCAGGGCTCCAAAGGGAATGAGACTAATGCAAATGCTATGTAAAATAGGAAAAGACTACTATTAATATTTGAATTAAAAATAATTTGGAATATAGTAAAGAGTACTTTTGCAATTAAAAAAAGAAACATTGCTTCATTTGTATTAAATATAAATTTTAAACTTCATCATAGTATTGAAAACTTATTTTTAGAAACCACTTTTAGAATTTTTATATATTTTAATCAATATGAATACAATAAGTGTTAAAATGAGGTTCTGCCAATCTGAACAAATGAATGATGAGATAATAGAATGAATAATTAATACTGAAATGAATTTTCTGCCAATATGAGTAAATCTACAAATCATCATAAAGAATTCCACTCATCCTGCACTAATCTCATAAACATGCCCAAATGACTGATTTGATTACATTGTTTTTGCTACCATCATTTCTAATATGTTTGATTTCAATAGAAAATAAATTAAATGGTTCATTGCAACATATATTTACAAGGTTAGCATGCGATCGGATATTTTCCTACAATTTGAGAGATGTAGAAAGAAATAAAGACCACCCAGATAGACAATAAAGTTGAATCATGAAAAACTGGCTGTGAGCAATAGGACCACCCACATCATTTATGAAATAGGAATGCTTTCAGGCAGTAGAAAAGCTTCATAATGCAAAAAGAGAAGACTTAGCCTATGCACTGAATGGAGGTTGTTGACATGGGGGATCTGGAGGTGGCCTAGGTAGAAGTGAGCCATCGGTGTGATTGTTTAGTAAAGCACACTTGCATTTCTGTCTTTGGTCCTAAATTATGAATAGGAATAAGAAAGAGGTAGGGGATCAGGAAGACTGGCATTTAGTGATTCTCCCATGATCATTTTGGACCAATTGCTACAGTGCTAAAGAGGTTCTAACTTGGTTTCCCAGGCTGCAGATTTTATGGCAGAGTTGTGTGGATCAGTTTCATATTTATATATGGTCTGACCATTGTCCATTTATATATTAAGTCTCTCAGGAACAAGTATAATGTAATGAATCTCAGGTTTTCTTTCAATAGATATTTTAGTAATACCAAGGCATATTTCATTTTTCAAGATATTTTATCTACCTATGTAGATTACATTTATTTATGTAGAGATATTGGATTTTCAAATACAGTTAAAATTTTCACATGAATTTGTGTTCATTTTGTACTGAAAGTGTAAGGAGAGATAAAACCTTTTGCTGCAAGTAACAGAATATGAAATGCTTCTTGGTGATGTACAAATAGTCTTGACAGATCTTTATTTAGAAACTTGATATATTTTTAATATTTATTTATTTATTATTTATACATAGAGGAACCAGGGTTGAGGTCAGAGGTACAGGCAATAAAAGGAGTCACCAGAGGCAGAGTGGGGAGCAGAACAGGCAGATCTACTGAACCACACTGCTGAGGGGAGCCGTGGGTGAGACAGGAGAGATCCACTGTGCCATGTGGGTTCAGCTCCCTAGGTGGGGATCAAACTCATGTCACTAAAACTTAACCTCTAGGCCATCAGGGAAACCACCACACAAACTTGACCTTAAGTGTCTCTGAGAGTAATATTTGTTCATCGATATGGATATAAAGTTCAGGAATCATTTTCAGTCGCCTCATTATCCAGTGGCAATTTGGGTGACATTTTCCAAATTTAAACATCATGCCCAATTACTCAGAAAATAAGGGAACTGATCCTAAAGCAAATAATCTAAGATGGCCACTTTTAATGCTGTGCAGCTCCGGTTCAGTTGTGCCTATTGAAAATAATGGATGACATTCTCTCAAAGGGTGGCAGATCCCAAGGGCACAGAAAGATAGTCAGTGAGGGAATTTGTGAAAGAGCTTAGAATAGTCAATCTCATACCTCAAGGTGCAGGATTAGGGGCACCCATAGGTTTTATTTTTCATACTAATCCCATTATTTAAAAGGATCTCTGTTCTTAATGCTGAAAGTTCTGCTAGTTGACTCTTCAAATGCTTTTCCAACATCCTTAACCTGATCAGATTTTTTTTTCTTCTTTATAAAATCAGTTAGAAACTGTTTCTTCCTCCTCTTATTTTGAAAATTTTTGAGACTGGTGCTTTGGAGTTCTATGGTAAGTTTTTAAAAACAATTTAATCTTTCTATAGCTTTAGAAATAGAAAAAAATTATACTGCATCTGCATCTTATAAGTTGCCATTTTTACTAGATTTTTTTCATTTAATATAAGTTGGTGAATTTATTGCTATACTATTCATTGTATGCATAATATTTATACACGTTATATACACATACAAGTTTTTGATAACAGTGTTTTGTTCAACATCCTTTGGTTAACTTGCATTATTAGCCACAGGGGTAAGCTACCTCTTATAATGGTGCATCTTTAGAAAGAAAGAAATACAATAGCTTTGTTTTTGTTAGGTGATTGTTGAGTTTGTAGAATACACACAAGGTTTTCTGAATGTTACACATCTGCTATCAAAATTCCTTAAAGGTCATTGTGTGTATTGTCTATGTAAATAAATGGATTATGCAGGTTCTTAAGCACCCCTTAATTAAGTCTGCACCCTAACCTCCAATTATTTTCTCACATCTTGTTTGGATTTGATTAACATCGATTCTAATGCTACAAAGTAATTTCCAAGCTCTGCTAAATTATTGTGCTATAAATAAAAAATAATCATTTAAACCTCAACCTTCTCTTTTCAGAGATTATGACAATCAGATTTGATGATATTACCACAGAAATGTCAGCTCAATTATTTTTAGAATAATTAGCTTCATTATATACAGAAGGTACACAGATATAAAATTCAGTTTCTTGATTCTTAAGTAGCTTTAGTAGCAATCAACTCCAAATTGAAAGAGACTCACATCTGCTACCTTCATCCTTTGTCACTCTCCTATGGAAAGATTTGCTATCATAAAATCTAGATAATTATTAAATATCAGATAGTAACAATGTTCAAACATCAGGACATATATCAGGAAGTTACTGATTTGAAATTACCTTTTATTTCATACAATTGCAAACTAATGTCCTACATAGCTGTGTTGTTTTCCTAGAGTACAAGGGATATAAAGAAACTGTATTATTTTGAACAGGAAAAAGTTAGAGATAGGACTCATAGGTTCTGCTATTTTATCACTCCATCAGTTAATCCCATCCACATAACATAGACATTCTCTGTATCAAACTGACACAAATTTGAGATGGAAAATTAATTCCTCCAGACCAGAAACTCCTATTTATGAGATGTCCACATAATAGCCAAGATGTACAGTTTTTTAAAGAGCATGCAATGAATAATATGTGGTTTGTGAAGAAAAAGTATGATTAGGTTTGTTGGAAAGAATGTGTGTGGAGATTAATTATATGCAGAATAAGTCAGGGCAAAAAAAATAAACGTTGAGAACACTGTGTGTGTCTACAAGTTAGCTCAGAGAACACCTTGGGGCTTCTCAGGTTTTATACATCATTAATTAGACAGGTAATCACTCACTGAATAAGTAATACAAAAGTATTTAAAAATTTGAAAGGGGTAAACATTTATGTATCTTCCCAAAATATACTGATAAAATAGTTATTTTGTGTGGTGAATCAATTTTTGAGGTGTTTACATTAAAATAAGAGTTTTTAGGAATTTTCCCTCTTAATATCTGACAGTACTTGTGCCATAATCTGAACTTAGTATGGAATGTTAAACCTTTTTCTTTACCCAAGAGTGTACTGCTTACAAGATGCACCATGATTTTATTTTATTTAAAACAAGAGACATCAGTGTTCATACTGGGAAAATAATTCTATTTTTACTCACAAATTTGAAACTGTAATTTGTATTTATTGTTTACAACTTGGGAATGCATCCTGTGTTCAAAACACATGCCTTGAAAGTAGATGGCGATTCTTCAAAGTATTACTGCTTTTAAGATCATTTTTTAAAAGGGGGGCGGGAGCCCAGTAGTCTATAATAAAGGACCATGGGTAATTTGATGGTGGGAGTGATGTTGTGATATACATCTGAGGGGGTCTGAACCTGTTCCTGGAACCATACACAGCACTGTGATACTTCAGTTAACAAACAAACAATCAAACAAACAAAAACATCACTGTGTGCTTCCTGAATGGGTGATGGTATTGTTCAACCTAAAGGTAGGGTTTTTCTTAGCTTAGACCGGGCAAGGGACAGTTGTTATCTTGGTCAGTTCTTTTTTATTCATGGAAAACCAAGTTTCCTATTGAACAATTTGGGGGAAATTTATTTATCTTTTTTCAGCAGATTTCTGTTGTTTAATGACTTCTTAATTTGTCTGGTAGTAGAAGATATTTTCTGGATGTTGCAATCGGTCAGGTAATTTACAAGGAATATTTCAAAAAAACATTAGGAAGCGTAATGACTAGTGACTACCAGACTACAATCCCAGTTTCTGAGTCAAGAGGGAAAAATTCTTGAGTCAAGTAATGAAGATTTTTTAGATGTTGGACTCAAAGCACCTTCAAGTATTACAGTGAAGATGGCAGTGGTAATTTGGTAGATTACCCAGTTTGTAGTTTTATATTCTTGGTGATGGCATAAATATTACAGATATTTTGAGACAATGATAATAATAACAATCAATTTACCTCTGAGACTATAATGTTAAGAAATGTAGATAACATGCTGTCTTGGATATATTGAATAGTATGCACTTTATCAAAATTTAGTTATATTATTTCATGATTCAGAATAATCTTCCATGTATCATTATTTATATTAAATAGTAAACACCATAAGCACAAAACATGTATAATACAATTCTATAATATGGTCTAAAAGAAATTCTCTGTAAACTTCCAAGTAGAAGTTTTATAACAGCAAATTCTGGTTTCTAATTTTTTCTATAAGTTGAAACTTCCTAAGTAACAAAAAGATAGTTTTATATGTTCATAAATGCTTGCAAATAAAAAGGAATTTATAGTCTTCTGTAGGTAGTACATTAGTCTATTAACAGCACAGAGCTACACACTCTGCTCTCTACTACTGCTGTTTCTTCTCATCCTTCCCTAAGTGAGAATAAACAGAGAAGAAAATTTATTCTGTATAAGTTCAGGTCATATGTTAATTTCTTTACTGTGTCATTAGTAACTTAAGTGGCATACTGAATGCTTAGAGCACTGACTAAAAATAAAAAAGCTCATGTAGTAAATTTAAAGTGTTGAGAAATTTACAGGAGACCAGATAATAAATAATTTTGCTTAAAGTGAATTTCAGAACAAAATATAAATCATGGAGCACATCCAAAGTAATTAGCTACAAATGCAATGCAGTCCTTTTGTAAAGTGACCTCACCTCTAAGTTAATACATGTATTCAAAAAGACATTGCATAACCAAGCCCCAGGTAGATTTATATATTATCGGTAATGCTCTGAGACACACCCATATATGTCCAGCACCCATTGCTTATGCATGTTTATAAAATTAATGGGTGAATCAGGATGGGTCAGTGTTTAGAGATCTTCACACATATTTCTCATGAAAGGTTAGGATGTGGAAGGTTAACACATTACTGACTCTTATTTTTTTCAAGTTGCTTTTGTATTTTTTGCAACTACTTGACTTCTAACGCTCTCCCACCTCTAAATTGACAACAGATAGCCTCCCAAGCCACCAAGCTTAGTCTAAAACCAGTAACTGCCACATTAAGCATAACCAGTCTCATGTTCTTCATGAGAGAGGCTTAAGGAATATAAGCAGCTAATGCCACCTTTTTCTCCATCCAGACAAATTTAGAAGTGTTTCATGTTCAAACTGTTGAGTGTCAGTCAGCACATGAGAATGTTTAGGGAGAAATTAACTGACCTATTTTTCTGTTATTTAAGAATTTCCCAAAGTTATCCATAATAAGAGTCACAAGTGTTCCTTATTTTATAATAGTGGCTATAATTAATACAAAGTAATATAATATATATATATATGATTCCCACATCTACTGAGCACAACTTATTATGCCTGTGCTTCAATGAAGAAGCTATACTGATAAAATCAATTTTCCATAAGAAATTTTGAGATCACATTAATAGCTGAAAAGTCATGCAAAAAACCAGTATATGGTAGACATTACAAGACAGTTATTAAATATAGTTAGCAATAGACAAAACAAACCTGAAATCATAAAGATAAATATGTAAACTATAAGAAGAAGAAATGTTTTTGAAATAGTGCAAAGTAAAATCTGGGGGAAAAAAAGTGAAAGACATGAATTATTTTATACAGCCTGAAAGTGATGTATAACAATATACATCACTTAAATAGTGTGTTTCTTTTTTTTTTAGATTGTAAAATTCATCCCTCCTATGGCTTATATAAAAATGTAGAACCTCTGGGAATATCTATTGTACTTACCCAATTAATATTATTTCTACATATATTTGAAAACCATATAGAAATATAGTAGAGTAACAAAATGTTATTCATACTACAACTTGTATATATAGAAAACTAAAATTGCTGTAGAATTGCCTGAAACTTTTTAAAAAATAAAGTGCTCATCCCAACATATAAACATGACTTGGTTTAAAATTCCATCTTATATTGTTCTTCAAAGATAAATTTCCATTCATCTTGGATAAACTTGATCAACATCAGTCCTACGTTTTTCCTGCCTCTTCATTAAGAAGGTGTCTGGATGTTTGGAAAAAGCAATGTGAAAACACCATGATGATCTCTGTCATCTGGGATTGCTGTGTTTTGTTCACCTGAAAACTACCTGTTATCTTAGTATCTCTCACCTGGTGGACTCTGTTTGCATGAAGTACTCTACTGAACAGACATCACCTACTCCCAACAATATTATGGACCACTCTGTTGCCTTGCACAATTTTAGCAGAGTTCTGACAGTCTGATCTGCTAGCATATTACAGAATAAGCATTGCTCAGGGAAATGTGTTATGCAGACTCCCAGCCATATCTGAAATTGTAACCAGAAGACCATTGTTTGTGCCACCAGTCACGTCGCCACCAAATGCCAATAAGGTAGAGACAGGAACTGAATCTTTGAGGGGCACTGTAATCAGATAGCCAGCAATCTGGAAGACAGGGGTTAACACCCTAAAGAAATTGCCTTAACATTTCACTTCCAGCTGGCTTTTTATAGTGAGAAGAACAAAGAGAGTTGAGCAGTAAGCAGGCCTTCATTGCTGCCAGGAGCTTGTGATGTCCAGCTCTGCAGCTGTTGCCCTCCAGGACACCTGACCTAAAGGGGGTCTCACTGTGCTGAGCTGGTCTTCAGAGAGCACTGACTCCCTGCACTCCTACAGGCATGTCCTCGGGCTGGAAAATTAACTCAGAGCAGACAGGCCATACACAGTATGTGTGTGCAGATTTCCTCTTATACCATGCATGATCCGATCTCCTCCCCCTCCCTAGCCCCTATGAAAATAGAACAGTGTTACAGGCCCTGTCCCAAAAGAGTGGGATCTTTGCCCTCTAGGGAAGTATTTCACCAGAAAGTTCTAGCCGTAGTTGAACCAGGTGAGGTTTTATTAGAAACGCATGTGTGAATGAACCAGTGTTGGACATGACTGGATCTTAGAAATGAGTTAGGATGTAGCTTGAAGAGAGTTAGGAATAGATATGTAAAGTTTGACCCAGTGTTGGACATGACTGGATCTTAGAAATGAGTTAGGATGTAGCTTGAAGAGAGTTAGGAATAGATATGTAAAGTTTGACCCACAGGGCAGGGAGAGTAGTGTCATAGCTTGTTCTGGATTGGGTAACATTAGTCAAGTGCAGACAGGATATATCCCAAGGACTCGTGAAGGCTCTTGGGCTTCTCTCTCCAGGAAACTTAAGATAATTATTAATCAGGATCTAATACATTCTGTTTCGCATGGCACCTCATGGTCAGTTTGAAGGGCTGACTTTCTTGGACAGGGCAGGGCTGAACAGCCCATGACTTAGTCTATCTGTTTAAGCAGGACCTGGGGCAACTCATTCTACCTGCTGGCTAGACTGTCTCAAAATCAGTACATGAGAAGGAATTGCAGGAATAAAACCTCAGGGAATTCTCTCTGCCTGAGCATAAAGCAGCATTAGAGGTACTTTAAAGTGAACCAACATGAAATTAGTTTGGAATAGTCTGCAAAACAGCCCCTTCAGAATCTCTAATGAATCTCTAATGAGTCAGAGCCCCAGTCTACCCTCAATGGAAACTCTTAACTAAAGTGTTTCATTCCTGAGTTAAAGATCAGAAAAACCTAAATATTATTTTCAATAAAATATGTTTAGATTATGTTTGACAAAGATAAAACAAAGTGTAGGATGGTAGTCCCCAGGAAAAAAGAGGTTCCAGGCTTCCTGCCCCACCCAAGGAAGGGTGGAGCTGAGCAGTGAGGAGAAGCTGTAGAGGAGACTGGAGGAGAAAAGAAGAAGGATGGAGAGCAAGGAGACCTGGAGGAAGCATGTGGAGCAGAGACGTGTGACAAGCTGCATTTGTTTCTCGGTCTCAGACTGGTTGAAGCAGATGTGGGAGAGAGACCAGTGGGGAGGTTAACAAGGCAGCTTTTAACTTGATCTTGCTCCTTCTGTGCCAGATATTCTGGCTCTCTTCTGTCTCTTTTTATGGATCCCCACAGGGGGTGCCTTAGACTGTGGCAGGTTTTTAAGTGCTTTGGGCCAACCCTATTTGTCTGGGTATTTACCTATGAGGGATGGGTAACTTTCGGTGCTTGATTTAAAACTATTTTATCTATTCTTTCCTTTATAGTTTCTTTATTGCACTCTTTATTGTATAAAGTTCCTTTCCTTTAAAAGTCTTACACACTACAGTATGTTTTGTCTTGATGCAGCGGATGGCAGAACTTATTTAGAGTGGGGAGATTTGGGAGTTCTGGGCTGCCCCTTGCCCTGTCCTGTCACAAAAGTAAGGGCTGTTTGACATTTCAGAATTACTTCAACTTCCTCCTCCAGTTGCAATATATTTGTGAAAGCAGTCACAAGTCCCATGGAAGCAATCTATATTTTTCCCATCATAGTTTTTTTTTTTTTTTGATACTTAAGTTCTAAAACACTTTACTCATATCTAGTTCATCAGCTATCATTTAGGTATTTGCTCTCATTCACTACCCTCTCCTTCATTCAGAGATAATGAACAGCAAAGTTTCATGTTTTGTCTCTTATAGTCTTTATAGTGCTTTGTCTCTTATAGCACTCTTCTAACCCTACCAATTTCCTTCTTCTATCAAATCTCAAATTGTTTCTTTAGAACAATTGTTTTTCTCCCAGTTCAAAGGTCTTTGGCCCAGTTCAAAAAGAGATAGTAAAGAAGAACAGGAATTTGGCACAACAACTGCAGATCCTACTTCCTCCGAACCGGTATTTCTGAAAAACAACTGCACAAAGTGTACAGATTGGATTAGAAATAAGTGACTTAGATTCTATTAGTTTATCTCATACCATGAGCCACTAGTTGTAAAACTTCTGTTTTATCTAAAGGGAGGTTAGGGGTTAGGTTCTTTTGATAAACAACATTGACCAAATCTGATCCCAATCTGTGATTTCCTGCCCTTTTGTTAACCAAAGTGGCCAAACCCACTTAGGATCCATATGTGAGCCCGGGGCCCCCTTAAATGAAGCAAGTATTTATACCAGCCTCCTTAAGACTCAAGGTGGGATTCTCCCCAGAATCTGCCTGAGCACCTCACCTGCAATAACCTCATTGCTAACTCACCTACACCGACCCCACATGAACTCTTTCCTACATACAAGTCAAGACCTCAGAGTCCCTGGTCACCAACAACAGGTAAAGTAATTTCTCTCCTGGCTCCTGGCTTCTGTTTTAAAATGACTTCACCAGATGTCAACTTTTCACAAATGTGTGGAAATGCACTATGATTAGTATCGTCCTTACCTCAGATTTCTAAAAATCAATAGCATAGTAAAATACTATTTTTGAAAAAGTGTAGTTTGTGGTAAATATATGGAAATAGTCTTAGATCTAGCTAAAGAAATTGAAATAATTTTATATTTAAAATTCCATAGTTTTTTTAGGTGAGTTTTAAGAGTCTAACCTTGATTTCCCTCCCTCATTCTTTGATAAACATAGCTCTGAATATTTGAAAACTCATAATTTAAAATAATGGGGAAATAACTATTTACTTCTTATTCATCAGTCTTACAATTAGCTGTTCCTATCTTAAATGCCACTGGGATAATTCACATAATTGCAGATGGTTTGGAATGCTATGTTGCAGTAACATCATTTCTAGTACAGAATGAGAAAATTCTGCTTTACAAGGTTAAAAGGACTGTTCATTTCAATTAAAAAAAAAATAGGTATGATCTTTTCAGGTTTGCTTATGAAAAATAAGAATGTCATTAACAAATTTTAATGTTAGACAATGAAACAATTTAAATGTGCTGTAACAATGACCTATTTTTTCATACAGTTAACTGAAGTTGATTGCTTCTGAGGGATTACTTTTGTCTTTTTCATAGAGCTTGATTGAGTTCATCATTTTTCTCCTGGTTACATAATGTATTATTTATGTTACTCAAAGCTACTTTCTTTTCACTATAAAATAACTCCAAAAGTCTTTTAATTTGTTTAGTTTTCTAAGATTTGCAGAGCAGGCTTAGGGTCTAAGAACCAGACTATAGAAATTCCCCTTCGGGGCTTTTGCATTGACTAAAAGAGAGCAATCAAACTTATCAGCTGCAAACAGTCTTTGGCTTCAAGCAAATAGAGCAGTTCATTTACTACATTTAAAGAGTCTTTGTGGGGGAGTCCAGATACTCTACAAAGAAACTAGTAACCCAGAACAATAAAAGGGTCCTCAATCCCAACTGAAGTCTTATTCATATTAACAGAGACTTTAGACTAGGATGCAAAGGTTCAACCAATATGGGATGAAAGGAATGGCCAATCTTTTATGGGTGATTTTTTATTAATCTACCACAGAAATTAATCCTTCAATTTAAAAAGCCAGAATCCTTCTATTTGTAATGCATTTTTTATTAGAGAATATGGAAGAAGCTCCTTTGGGATTACTCATACTTTAATCAGTACATATCCTGTAACAGGATATTGGGATTACATGGGTCAAAGAATGAAGTTCCTCTGTCTGTGAATTAGTCAGCTTTCTTTAAAAATCATCCTGAATATAAATGATAGAAAGAAAAATAAACAATGGCTAAAAGAAAGAGCATGAACCCCCGGTCACCTAGAAAAAGCAATATAAAAATATAATCTCAGGGATGGCCAGAGATGAGAAAGGAGGGCACTCTGCTCTTTAGTTATGTTACAGGACAGGATGAGGGGCACCAGAAGATCCCCAAACCTGCCTGCTCTAAATAGTTTCTGTCATCTGCTACATCAAGACAAATCATACTCTAGTGTGCAAAATTTTCAATAGCAAACCAGACTATAGTCTGGTTCTCAGTGTGTAAACTGTCAGTAGAGAAACAGAGCCCACAGCAAGGCTGCTGAGTCCCAAATGCTTGCCACAAGTCTAAGGCATCTTTTGGTGGAAACCCATAGGAAAGGGGCAAAAGGGACCAGGCTAGTGTGGAAGGAAAAGAGCAAAATCAAAATCAAGATAAAGGCTGTCAACCTTCACACAGGTCTCTCACCCACATCTGTTTCAAATGTCTCCTAACATGTCCCCAATCCCTGGTATAAGTCCAAGGCCAAGAAGCAAGAGTACCTTCTTCATCTGTCTCTCTGCCCCATGGGCCTCCTCCAGTCTTCTTCCTCCGTCTCTCTGCTCCATCTCCTGCTTCTCTTTCTCTGTTCTGCTTTCTTGTCCTTTTATAGCTTCCCTCTCTGTGTATCTACCCCCTTCCTTAGATAGGGAACTTACACTTTTACAATTCTATTACAGGTCTATATGCTAATTAAAGAAGCCCTATTCATCCTAATATAATACACACATCTGTTAAATGACAAAAATACAACCAATTTAATTTTAAAGGTCTAAATTAAATGAGTCACCCCATGTAGCAAGAAGTTCCCTGCAAGAAGTTTAATAAAGTAGAAAGTTGTTATAGCCAGAAAGAGAAAGAAGGTGAGACAAACTTATTAGCAAAAGAAAATAATTGTTTCTGATAAAGTCCTATTTCCTTAGGAGAAGATGGGGGAGGGTGCTCCTGTGCAGATTACCTCACAAGTGCAGGCCAGGACACCCAGATTGCTTGAATTAAATAGCAACTTTGGGAAATGGTGACACTGCAATTTGGTCAGGTATTAAATCTTAGTTGGTGTTAGCATGAATGATTCCATCTTGACAATACTTTTTAAACAAACGCAAAGAACAGGTAAAAGTGAAAAGTTTTATGCAGGGAATTTCACTGAAAAAAAAAAAAACAAAAACTCATCCTTCAATAAACATCAGTGCTCATACCAGCTGTGGTTATGCTAACCTTAGACCATATTGTCATACAGGATATTGCTTCCAGGACAGAAGTTTATGTTTTTATTTTTAACAAGAATCTTATGAACTAATATTTAAATTAGATCATAGGGTCCTCCCTGGTGGCACAGCGGGTTGGGCGCCACACTGTGAAGCATCCATGGCATTTTAGCACAAATCAGATCCCCAGCCATGGAGGGGACCCACATGGTGCTGCGGACCTCTCCTGCCTCAACCGCTGCTCCCCTGAGTGGTGTATTTCAGTCAGTTTGCTTGTTCTGCTTCTGGCTCTGTCTCTGGTGAAGGCTCTCACCTCCTGCGACACTGGCCTGCACCCCAGCTCTTGTATGCATAAATAAATCTTGAAAAAATTAAATCATAAATGGAATTACCTATTACACATGTGAGGCAAAGTTTTGGCTTCACTAATATTCTAGTACAGGCATGGGTCAGTCAGTTGATTTTTCCAGTTTTCCATTTCTTCATTGATAAATTGAGACAGCTGAACAAGGATAATGGATCACCATGATTTTAAAATCTATCAATAATCATTGCTTTTTTTGTAAACAGCAGTGGCTTGTTTATCGGTACTTGACTGACCAAAAATAGCATTCTTTTAATGCTATTAGAAATATAAAATTCAGGTTAAAATATATACAACTGGCTACTTAAAAGTTGTATAGTTTCTAAATATTAAAAACTAATTAGCAAATAAAGAGCAAAGACCTCTAAATACTCCCTAATTTGAGAATGCGCTCCTAAATAACATACATATCCTTTCATTGGACCATAATTTAATTTAAAAGGTCATTGAATTCTTTCAGGCAAAATTAATGACATGTTTCTAAGCCACATTTTGTCTTGTGAATATGAAAACAAATTAGCACCACTTACAATATTCTCACTAGCCATAGCCCTTTTTCTTTTTTCTCCATTATTTTGAATTTTGAAGATATTGTTAAAACTTTTTGACATCTGTGATCAGGAAATATTATTTTCAGATATAATTTAAAAACTACCTATTGAGATTTCTCTATGAAACAACTCTGTAATTTCAACCCTTTTCCTAAGGGAATTTATTTTTGAAGTATCTGTGTTTCTTTTTTATCACTTTCAGTCTCTTACTTCATTTCCATCTTCTGGGTTTCAGAGTTTCTTTTCCATATTTCCAATTAAGATTGAAATTTGCTGTGCTTTTTTTTTAATGCTCACATAAAAGATTTTTTGGAACAATGCCATTTTCCTAACCCACAAAGCTGTTTCTGCAAGTAGGCTTGCTCTTAGATAACTCCTTCTGTAGCACTGTTCATGATTAATTAGCATTTCTAAAGGAGTAAGTGAATGTCTTGCTTTTCACTTTCCTTGCAAAATGGTTGACATATTGTGAATGTTTGATTGTGCTGTATTACTCTTAATATATGCTAATACATGCTTACAATGTGATAGAATAGCATAGTGATTAAACAGGTATAAGAATCTCAGTGATTAAATGCTTTTCTTCTTTAATAGTAGGGTGACATAGTAACTTGTCTATTATTGATAATGATACCATAACAATCATCTTATACCAAAAAGGGAATATTTTCCCCCTCCAAGGTGTTATAATTTTGACACTTCTCTTCATTTTTAACATTCAGGAGAGTGCCTCGATACACTGAGGTAAGTTTTTTTAAACATATTAGATTAAATCCAACGAACACAGGGATGTTTCTATCCTGCATTGTCACACCCCTTATTCCTAGGAGACTAATGACATTCCTAGAACAAGAATATTTTCTGAAAGAAATGTTAAGAGAATGAGAAAACAAATTGCAGATTGTGAGAAAATATTAGCAAAATGTAACAAAAGACTATTGATTAAAAAAAAAAACTTTTAAAACTCTACAATAAAATATTGAACTCCAACTGAGAAAGTATAAAACATATAGACAATTCATTAATGGAACTATACAGATGGCAAATAAACATGAACATATGTCCAATGTCACATGTCATCCTGGAACTGAAAATGAAAACAAAGATGAAATACTATGAAGGACCCATTAGAGTGGTCCAAATTCAAACACTAGCTAGCTATAGCATAGGCATCGCTGGTGGGGATGCAAAAGGGTCCAGCCACATGGTAGACAGCTTGTTGTTTTCTTACAAAACTAAGCATAATCTTATCAGATGGTCCAGCATTCACCCACCCTGGTATTTTACCCAAAGGAGTTGAAAACCTGCACATGAATGTTTATAGCAGCTTCCAAATTTGGTAGCAACCAAGTTGTCCTTAAGCAAGTGAATGGTTAATTAAACTATGGTACATTCAAACAAGGGAATATTATTCAGAACTAAGAAGAAATGAGCTACTAAGTAGTCAAAAGACAAGGAAGAGCTTTAAAAGAAACCAATCTGAAAAAGCTTATACTGTTATCATTCCACCTATTTATCATACTGTAAAGAGCAAAATAATGGAGCAAAGATCATCAGTGTTTGCCTGGGGTTAGAGGGGAGGGAAGAATTTATATGTGGAGCATGGAGAATTTTAAGGTGGTGAAATAATTCTGTATGATATATAATAGTGAATGCATGTCATTACACATTTGTCCAAACCAAGGAATGCATCTCACTTTAATATGAAGTTCAGATTTCAAAGGTTCTTACTTCCAATGAAGTATAGAGGTATCACAATTCAAGCCAATTTCATTTCCTTCCATGATTTTTTGGGAGGGGGATCTACATTACAATGATATATGATAGCATTTTAAATGAAAAGATTATGAATCACTCATACAGGGCTTGAGAGAACAACAGATGGAAGTATGGGATTTAGGGGTCTGGAACTTCCCTTGCCAAGTCAGCTATAGGGAAACAAGTGCTGCTTCTGTAGGCAGAGTCTGATGGCTAATGCCAAAATCCATTGAAGACTTCAAGGCATGAAGTCTTTTTAGGTTGGCTTCATTTGGATTCTGTATTTATGCTCCTTTCAGAGAGGTATGTTACAAGGTATCTGTTAACCTTAATTGAGACTTAGCTACTCATAGCTAGGTTTTCAGTTTTCCTTTCTTAGGTTTTTAGTTTTCCTTTCCTCTTGTATGTCTGTTTATTAATATATTTGTGAACAAGTGGCTGTATTTTATTTTAAAGATTTATTTATACATGCAAGAAATGGGGTACAGGCCAGAGATTATAGGGAGTGAGAGGAGTCACCAGAGACAGAGGTGAGAGCAAAACAAGCAGATCTACTGAAACACATTGCTGAGGAGAGTAGCAGGTGAGGCAGGAGAGATCTGCTGTACCAGGTGGGTCTCCTCCCTGGCTGGAGATCAAACTCATGCTGCATTGGCTGCAGATACTTCATAGTGCAGTGCTTAACCCCTTGTGCCACCAGGGAGTTTACCAGTCGTGGTATTTTAATTGATAGCTAAAGTTATCTCCAATGCCCCCACCCCTCGATCAGTCAGGATTAAGTTGTCAATACATAAAACACACAGCAAGAATGACCCTAAATGTAAACTATGAATTTTGGAGAATGATATATCAATACAAGTTTATTGATTGCAAAAATTTACCATTCTAGTGTTGGATATTTATAGTGGTGGAGCATGTATGTGAGTTCCCTATACTCATCCCTTGATCTTGCTGTGAACCTAAAACTACTCTAAAAATATAGCTTTAAAAAAAAAAAAAGGGAGCAGAATGTGTCAGAGTTCCACATCTTTGTAAGCCAGTCATCCCATTTTTGAGAAAAAGATTCCTACTACAAGGTAATAGGCGACTTGTCCAAGGGCAAATATTTTCTTTTATTTACTTATTTATTTATTTTTAAAGATTTATTTATTTATGCACACAAGCACTGGGGTACAGGCCAGAGGTGTGGGGGGTGAGAGGATTCACCAGAGAAAGAGTGGGGAGCAGAACAGGCAGATGGACTGAAACACACTGCTGAGGAGGCAGCGGGCACAGCAGGAGAGGTCTGCTGCGCCATGTGGGTCCCCTCCCTGGCTGGCAGCAGGGATCGAACTCGTGCTGCAGTGGCTGAGGTTTGCTTCATTGTGTGTTGCCTAACCCACTGCGCCACCAGGGAGGCCCCCAAATATTTTCTTTTAAAGTTAGAGACAAGTTCTTTTTTTTTTTACTGTATAATCTTTTTTTTTTAAATTTATATATATTTGACATCAATTGCAATCCCCATGTATTCCCCATCACCATATCACCAGTGCACCATCACCTCAGTCCCCCGTGCTCCCATCTGCCCTCAACCCTCCCTCTCCTCCCTCCCCACCAAGTGTCCCCAATTTGTCCTTGTCTTTTCTTTTTTGGTTTTTGTGTCTTTATTGTTGTTATTATTATTATTATTATTGTTCTTATTCCTTTCCTTGATCCTTATTTGGTCCCCTTATATTCCTCCTAGGGGAGGAACCATCTGATATTTTTCTTTTGCCTTCTGACTTACTTCGCTGAGCATCATCCCTTCCAGTTCTTGATGGGAAAATTAATTGCCTAGTTACGGCTTCCCCTGCCATGCTCCTACTAAACTTTTGGTCACAGATTTGTTAGCTATCTTTTCTACAAGGTCCAGTGTCTTTGGTTCTTTTAAGTTAATCTGTATTCCACTGCTTCTAGTATGCTTTCTAAGGCAATATGTTCCAACATTGATTTCTATTTTTCCTGATTACCCTGACATTTGAGTATTATGCAGTTTAGGAAATTAATTTTATTTGACTCCATTCTTTATGTTGTGCAATCCTTTCATTCTATAATACTTTGAATGTTGTGTCTATTATTTCCAAAATAAGTAGTTCTTTTTTTAAAGGTGAGTCCTTGGCATGTACATATTTTATCCATTTTGGAATTTAGTCTAATGTTAGAAATATGAACTGGATATAATAAGTATTTACATTATCTAGCAAATCTAAAGGAACAAGAACTTTGTTAATAGTAATTATTTACTACTGGACTTGAATAATGTAATGACAAGATGATTTAGCAGTTAACAACAACAAAATAAAAATGCACTGTTTATTTAAATCCACTGTTTGGAAATTAAATATTGTGGTGCTTAATATGTGTATTGGGTATAAAGTTAAAAAACAATAATTCCTTAGTCTTAAATATCAAACAAATTAATATTACTACAGCAATTTTAAGTCTTACATAACTTTCACCAGCTTTCCCACTCGTGTTACTTTTTTTTCATGTTACTTTTTGTGGTCTGGATATAATAAAAAAGCTACACTGATTTTGTCAAAAAGCTTTTACAAAATATCAGTGAAACTAAATGCTCATTCATTGAAAAGAAACAAAATAGAAAAATCTCTAGCTAGGCACACAAAGAAAAAAGGGGAAAAATCCAAAAAAGAATCAAAAAAACAAACAGGAAAAGCCACAATGGACACCCTTGTGCCAATAACCGACATGGAATGGACAGATTCTTACAGTAAGAATTCTTACCATTGTTACCATTCAGTCTTCGGAGACTCAATCAGGAAGAAAGTAATCAGTCTCCAAAACAACAAAACTGAACCAGACTATTTCAGTAGTAAATTCTACCAAACCTCCAAAGACTATCTAAAAACCTGTCCCTCCCAAACTCTTCCAAAGAACTGATTAGGAGAGAATGCTTCCAAACATATCTTATGAGGCCAACACTACTTGGGCACCAAAAGTAGTCAAGAAAAGCCTCAAAAGAGAAAGCTACAAGCCAGTATTCCTGGTGAACACAGGTACAAAAATCCTCAACCAAATTCAGTAAACCAAATTAAGCAATAGAAGAAAAGGATCATATGTCTTGAAAATGTGGGTTACAAGGATCTTTCAAATTCCACAAATCAACCAATGTAATTAACAGCCCCAAAACAAAATAACCATATGATTATATAATTCTATGTAGAGACGCCATCTGACAAAATTCCAAATCCATTGAAGATTGGAGATACAAGGAAATATATCAATTTCTTTTGAAATGTTATGGATCCCTAAATTTATTTCATATTGTTTATTTTTTACACCTTTTTGTGAAAGTCTAATTGTCCTTGTTTTTTTTTTTTAATTCCATGACTATGCCTTATTTATACCTGTAAAAAGGCAAGGAATGATTATGCATTTATGAAATAATTTTCCTGTTTTATCAGAATACACAGATATAACAGAATTTTTAAAAAATATTCTTATTTTTTTTATTCATATAAGAACTGGGATACAGACCAGAAGTGCCAGGGGTGAGAGGATCCACTAGAGACAGAGTGTGTAGCAGAACAGGAAGATTGACTGAAGCACACTGCTGAGGGGAGCAGCAGGCGAGGCAGGAAAGATCTGCCTTACCATGTGGGTCACCTCTCTGGCCAGCAGCAGGGATTGAAATTGTGCTGCAGTGGCTGCAGTTTGCCTCATAGTGCATTGCTTAACCCACTGCGCCACTGGGGGAGGGTCACAGATATAACAGACTTTAAGATCCCTATTTGCTTGTGTGATCTGTCCACATTCCTGTACTAATGTAATAGGTTAAAGTCAACCAAGTTATGTTGATTAGATTTTCTATATCTTTATGAAGGAAAATGAAGACTGCATGAAGGATGAGATGCTAATGTGTTTGTCAATAATGACACTCTGTATCATTATTTCAAGGCCATTATGAAACTGCTGGGTGAAGGATGGAGCTTGTGTTTAAAACTGAAAACTATATATTTGGTAAATCATGGATATTTAGAAATCAAGAATAGCCTAAAACTCCTTCATCTATGATATTATTTTTAGTGTACTGAATTTTATATTTATACATTGATGTAAATATAAAATATAGCCTGGAGGTGCAGGAGTTCAGTTCCAGCTAAGGCCAGGATCCTCACAGGAGAGAAGGCCTAGCCCAATTTGACAAGGGAATGGGGAGAGGGTGTGAGAAGACACAGACACTCAAGGTGCAGGTATCTCCTACCCATAGACTCAGCAGGTCTTTATTTTATATATTGCAAGTAAGCAGTGGGATTACATCAGCATGTGTATAGAGCAGCAAAATAACAAATCATTACAATTTTTCTTAAAAACTATTTGGGGTCTTATGATCTCCAACTAAGATTAATGACATATACTATTACAAAGTGAAACCCTCGTGCAAAATAACATATTCCCATCAGTGTTTTTGATTCTAGTGGTTACACAAATTACTTATTAATGTTAAAGTGGGCGCAGCAACTTTGCACAATCACAATCTAATGATTTTGTTTTTACTTTGAGTATAGGATAAACTGCTAGTCACAAGGCCTAAGATTAAAATAGTATTAATGCTTAAAGCTACAGGACCCAGTAAAGGGGAAACACTAAAATTAAAACCTAATTATAATCCAAACCCTATATGATCTTTTAAAAGTAACTACTAACCTCACTATATCCTGAAATTAAAACTTATATCACAATTTAAGCAGAACAAAAGCAAAAGGGATGGGAGGAGAGTAGGAAGGGCTATTGTGACTCATTCATCACCTGGGAAACACAGAGCCTTTCATAATGGGCCAAGCCACAGAACTCATTTCTTGGTCCCAGGGCTAGTTCCCCATAGTAGATGTTCAAGTTTGGGAACTACTTAATAACTAACTTTTGAGTTATTATTATTGAACGGCCAAGTTCCGATTACTATTTAGTTTTTTGGTATCAGTGGTCTTTACCAGTTTTAGAGAATTTTGTGTTACATTATTTACCAATCAATAATTCATCATCAAAATGCACAACAGCAAGTTATTTTGTTTAACAAAACAACCAATCTAACACCACTCCTCATGGGTAATTTTCCAGTTAGCACTCAACATGCCTTTTACAAAATGGTGACATTAATAGCAACCAAGACAAGGGAGATCCGGCAGGGGCCAGCGTGTGGAGCACCCTGACATTTCAGGAGTGTCCCTCATACCCAGATCATTGTCAGACAGTGTGAGTAGCGTAGGCCTCTCCACAGAGGAAACAGACACTATTAAGTTATCTTTTGCAGTTATTCTAATGTAGAAGTCCAAGGAAGTGCTTCTTGAATAGGTAATAGTAGTGCAGGCTATGGAAATAAAGATATTCCTTTTTAAGATTTATCAGTTGCGGGCCCTCCCTGGTGGTGCAGCGGGTTAAGCAATACACTATGAAGCAAACCTCAGCCACTGCATCATGAGTTCGATCACTGCCACAGGCCAGGAAGGGAACCCACATGGCCTAGCAGACCTCTCCTGCTGTGCCCGTTGCTCCCCTCAGCAGTGTGTTTCTGTCAATCTGCCTGTTCTGCATCCTGCTCTGTCTGGTGGATTCTCTCACCACCCCCACATCTCTGGCCTGTATCCCAGTTCTTGTATGCATAAATAAATAAATCTTAAAAAAAAAAAGATTTATCAGTTGCTTTGTAATATCTGTTTCTATCTGATTTGCACTAATTAGAATGATTCTGTATCTTGAGGTCCACATAAATATTGATTGGGGAGCAACATACACAGTAGTAAATATAAAGCTTATTTTGAACCCCACTTTATATATCTTCCATTGTTGTTAAATTAATCAGCTCACTCAGTAATATAGTGACATTTTTCATAAGTTTTTTTAAAACACTCTTTAACTCTTAGTAATTTTGAATAAAATAGATTATTTTACTGGACAAAAGGGGTAACCCAACACATCATCAACACATATTGGGCCACTTTGAGAAATAACTAGAACTTCCTTGATCAAAGTCTATTTTAACTTTCTGTAATATCTACAATTCATAAAGCTGCATAAAATAATTTTATATGGATAGTGGTTTAAATAGTGAAAAGGGAAATACATACATTGAAATTGTTTATCTAATGAAAATTTTAGACTGAGCTCACATTTTTGGTCATTATTTTAAATATAAATTTATTTTAAAGTATAAATTTATTTGACAATTTTGTTAGAAGTCCAGATATGTACTTATTTATGAATATATGTTCAGAACATTTTGAATTGTTTTTTTTTATCAAAACTTGAGCCTGTATTTGAAAAGTTGAATCTAATGTTTTCATGTTTCAGCTCTAACCTATTAAGTCAAGACAAAATCTATCTGTTGGAGTTTCAGTGTTTTGCAAATTTACCATGATTACTCAATGTATCTATTCTTAATATGAAGTGACAGCATAGCAAAAAAAGTAATTTCTACACATTTTCTTAGTATAGGTTGTACATGGTATGAATGCAGTTTATTAGTGCAATAATTTAAAAATATTTCATGCCAGTAATTTCTTCAATATTTAAATGGATTTTTCTCCTGACATTTCATAAATCTTTTTTTTCTTGATATAATCGTTGTACCTTTTGATTTATTTTTTCAACTCATGGTATCTTTAGGGTTCTGCTCACTATCAAAGATCCAAATAAATTGATAGAAGTCATTCATTTTTATTCAGATATTCTTTTTGTTTCTGCTAATATATTAATTGGTCCAAATAGTAAAATTTGGGGACTATAAAATAATCTGGTCATGTAGTAAGCATTTGAAATGCTTAAATAAAGAGCTTTATTTCCAGTACTCCTTGAAATAGTAAGGCTAAATTTTATCAGGAAATAAGTTAAAATTAACTTAGTTTTTTTTTTAAATTTATTTTCCTACTGACCTTGAATTTTGTGGCAGAGCTAAAATCATCTTGTTGAAGCCGAATAATCAGTTTGCTTGAATTAAGTCTACATGATTTGATGGGTAAAGCCACAGTCAAATATTTTGGTTTGGTTTGTCCACACAAAGGTTTATCATATTTTTCTAGCATCAGTTATACCATTTTTCATTAGATAAGAACTATGTATGATACTTTCCATTTTACAAATATGTGTGGTAAATTTTCCAACACAAAAACAGATCCATAGAAAAACAGAATATATATGCAAAATATACAATATATATGCAACTATATACAATATGCCATTTTTAAAATGGTATAATAAACCCAAAGGTCATAGTACTACTTTCATTAACACTCCCAAAGTAGATTTTCTAGATTTAACTAATTATGTAATGACACAGCTTGTGCTTAAAGATTGAATCTGGGGAAAAGTAAAAACAGGAAAATGGGAAATTATTTACAAAATTAATTGAGAATAGATGCATGTAATCAGCTCAATTGCTTCCAAAATATATGCTGAGTCATTTTTTTATTGTGGCAATAATACTAAATGTGCTTAATGTTGCATTGAAACCATTATTTGCAAGGTGTTATGCTGGAAATCTGTATTCATTCAGATCCATATAACAACTGATGTACATGTGATAATATTTTCCTTATAGATGACTAAACTAAGATTTAAATTGACAGAGACTAAATTCAAGTAACATCAGAACTAATCTTTAAAATAACTATTTTTTAAAGATTAATTTATTTATGCATATAAGAACTGGGATACAAGCCAGAGGTGTGGGGGTGAGAGGATGCACCAGAGACAGAATGAGGAGCAGAACAGGCAGATCTACTGAAATACACTGCTGAGGGGAGCAGTGGGTGAGGCAGGAGAGATCTGCTGTGACATATAGTTACCTCCCTGGCCAGGGATCGAACTTGTGCTACAGCTGCACATGTCTCACAGTGCAGTGATAAATCCCTTGCACCACCAAGGAGCCCCCTAAAATAAATATTTCTAATAAGTAAGGTATAAAGAAGAAAACAAAGTAGTTTTATTGTCTGTAATTAAATGATGTAGATTTAAGCTTTCAGTGGTTACTAATATTTTTACTCATTGGCTATCCCCAAACTGATTCATGTAAAATATAATAATAACTACATGTTGAGTCTGCACAATTGCCTGCACATAAATGTTCATGTCTACTTTATTCATGATTGCCAAAATTTGGGAGCAATCAAAATGTCTTTTAAATGAGGGAAGAATAAGGAAACTGTTGTGTATACATACAATGGAGTATCTTTTGTGCTAAATAAATCATTGAGTTACAAGAAGATATATAGTAAACTTAAATGAATATTATTAAATGGACTTATACACCCAATTATTTCAAATGTATGACAAGTACAGGACAAAACTATGCAGACAATAAAAGGGTCACTGGCTCTGAGTTGTGCACAGAAGGAGGAATGAACTGAGGTAGCACAAGCAAATTATAAGGCAATGAAATAGTTCTGCATGACACTATATTGGTGTGTGCATGCCATTATATATTTGTAAAAATCAACCCTTATGTAACTCTACATGTTGGGTGATAACGATGTACAATGTTGGTTCACTGATTGTAGCAAAAAAAAAGAACCATTCTGGTGCTGCAGAATGTTATGTTGGAGTGGTGGCACACACACACACACACAAACACACACACGCATGCACGCACATCAATTTTGCTTGAACCAAAAACTGCTCCAAAAAATTAAAGTCTATAAAAATGAAGTGCAAAAAACACAGTCCTGGTAATGATAATATGAAGACTTGCTCCTCTAGCTAAAAATTTAAAACCTGGACTCAGGTGTTGACAAATGAGCTTAGTAAAAGTTGTGTAATCTTGATAGTTTTTCACATGCATCTGAAAGCCAAGTGCAGCAGAGAGAGCCTAAAATGATTATTTTCCACTTGCCTATCCATAGGTTCCTTGTTGGTGAGCCAGACAGGCCAGAAAGTTTATATTCTGACTTCCAATATGTAAAACCAATTGATAGAGCATGGAATTCCAGAGATGCATATAGGAAATCTATCCTTCCTAGAGAGTAAACTTTTATCTTTTGAAACTCAAACATATTCTTTACTCATGTATTTTAAATTCAATCATCTTTGTAGGAAATCAGGATCAGCTGATTGTCTACACTCCTTTTTGTATCACTTCAACGTTTCCAGTAATAATTATTACATAAAGTTCACATATTAACATTTGACAAAGAAACAAAACAAAACTTGTGTTATTTGTAAAATTCTGACCTACTCTGGTCTTACTTTTACATACTGTTTATCACCATTCTCATTTTGAATATGAAACCACTTTATTATCATAAGCAAGATAATCAGGGTTCACCCAGACTAGTGTTCTAGGAGCACCAAGGGATAGCTGAAGGGCTCCATCTCCTGGAGCAGAACAGAAACTCAGACTAAAATTCCATAAAGTTTGTACAATTAGGTCAAGAATAAAAACTTTAATATTTTTATGTCTGAAACATTGTGTTTCTACTTGCTTCTTTTCTTCCACATATGCAAGTACACACAGCATATTAGAGATTAATCATTGAAACCTAGGTAGTAATTCCAATCAAAGTAATATGTTTTCACAGTTAAATTATCTTAGGTTGCTAAGCTCTTTTGACTCCAAACCCCAATGATTTAGTCACTAATGAGGATTGTTTTCTCTCTGAGGACTGTAAGCTAAGTATGTCTTTATGTAGCTGAATTTTCCCCTCTATCTTAAAGCTCATTAATTAGAAGCTGACTTTCCCCAGTTGCAGCTTTTTAATGTTCTGCTTTAGAAGGGCTTTCACTGCTTAACATTAAAATGTCACTGAATCCAAACAGCTTCTTCTTTCTCTTAAAGAAAGCAAGTCAATAGCCCAGTAAGCAAAGAACTAAAAGAATGAATAAGTTTTGTTTCCAAATTCCAAATTCATCTTTTTTTCTTCTTTGAAAAAAATTTGTTGCAATGAAGTATATTTTGCATTAGCATAGCTATGGAACCAAGATTTTATGCTGTGGATAGGGTATACTCTAAATGTTCACATTATTAGCAGTTTTAGCTCTTGGAAGTATATAATACATCTCTTAATTTAAGCAGGCCAATAGTGCCCTCTGTGTGTTCTCCATCTGTGTGGATGTTACAGTTTATCTTAGACATATATTTTGGACCTTAAGTGCAAGTCATCATGTGCTTATATTCATAGCCAGTCACCACTGGCATTGCAGGTTCCTGTTATCTTTTACTTTAATCCCCTTTCCCACTGCCAAACCTCTCCTCCTATTGTAGTAATCATACAAAATGTCTTTGACATGTAGTCTTTTATTCTTACATGTCTTCGTAAAATATGTAGTACAGCTTTATGTACACATATTTTAAATATTTGTTAGCATAGTATTTTTTTGTATTTTTTATAATATATGCACCTGTGCTACTATGACTATATTTATATTGTCATTTCACTCTACATAGTAATCCTTTACATTTGACTTATATATTCCTCAGGCTTAGATATAGTTATTGTCTACAAGTATCTGTAGTCACACACACACACAGACACACACAAACACACACACACACACACCCCTCTGTGATAAATGTTCATAAACACATACCCTTATGAATGGCTCTGAAAAATTTGATGTTCCCCATATATATAATGGTAGACATTGATTTTTAGGGTTTGAATATTATCAATTTGAATAAACTTTGCTACACAAAATGGTCAGAACACTCTATACTCATATGAGTAGTATATCAGGCCCGTATCTATAACATATCATTTTTTTTGATGCCAAATTATTTTTGTCTTAAAACACATATTTCTAATTACTGATCATTTCAATATTGATGCACTTACTTGGATTTCTTCTGTTTAAGTTAGCTTATTGTATGTTTGGTTTATTTTTCTAAAGAAAAACACTCATATTAAATACTACACATACTAAAAAAAGGATGAACTCCAGTGGTTTCAAGGAATTCCTTATGTTTTCTTAGTTTCAGTTCTTTGATGGTTATTAGACATTTGCAATGTCTTCTCCCAACTCTCCAAGTATTTTCCTTTTAATAGATTTCATTTACTTAAATGTTGTAAATGTATAAATTTTTCATGAAACAGGGGAACTTCCTTTTTCCCCAAAAATTATGTTTATAAGGTAAAGTAAGTTTGCATTTTTGTATCAGCAAAAGTAGTATAGCTTCAAACTTCTACTGAAACCTATATACATGCATACTCTGACCAGGACCTCAACAACCCTCCACCATATTCCATTAGGCCCTTCCCTCCCCCACACTTCCCTCACCTCTCTTTCACTCAAAGCCTCAGCTTTGCAGTCAGATATTAGAGACGTATTATTGGCTAGGTTTGAGTGACCCTTTGCTATGGGTTCTCTGTGTTCGGTATACGATATCATCCTGCATTTGTCTTTCTCCTCTGACTTACTTTGCTTAAAATCACCCTCTCCTATCCACCCATGTTGCTGCAAATATCAGGAGTTAATCCTTTCGTAGTATGAGTGTATTCCATTGTTTGTGTGTGTGTGTGTGTATCATATATAGTATATTCATCTGGATCCACATGGAAAACATTTCACAGAGTTAGACACTTAAGGTAGAATTTTATAGCTATTAGAGGATCTTCTGATAAGCCAGATAGATAGCAATGAGTGTTTACCTTGTAAAAGATGTCATTACTTTATTTTAAAAATCCCTTGCTGAACTGCAGTAATATTTTCCAAAGAGTTGAAATATTATGGTTTGGGAACTGGAACCTGAGACAAGTTTAACATAATAAAAACCTCTCTGCCCTCCCTACACCCAAGTATAGATCTTGTCTCTGGAACTTGAGGAAAGATAGAGCCATATCACAACCATCAAAGTGGGAAGAAACATGTTTTAAGAAAAACACATTGTTGACCTTGATGCCTGTGTGTGAACCTGAAGGTTGTTAGAAAATTGGCTCTGGAATGAATAGGTCTAGACATGGTAGCCATGTAGGAGAAGAAAGGGAAAAGAGGAAAAAGTGCCTCCAATAATCTGAGATAGAAGATTTCCTCTATCTCAATGCAAAAAAAAAAAAAAAAAAGGAGGCATGAAGAAGAAAATGTACACTCATTCTTAAGTATGAGAATTCTCATCAAGTATCCCCAACTTGGAAGGTATTAACTTACAGAGTCAGCAGGCCTCAGTGTGTCAGGCCCAAGTCTAATATTTCTAGCTTGGGAATTCTAGGACTTTACCTCCTAGTGGACAGGCCAGCCTGTCTTGGGAGCTAAAACTCCTTATGGAATATATATAGGAAACAATTGGGTACTTGCTAACGTGTTTTTTTTTTTTTTTTTTAAAAAGACCAGTTGTTTTCCCACTGTATGAATTCATATGTGAATTTAAACTTCCGTTAATGGATCATCAAACCCAAAGTATTTGCATTTTCATTCTCAGTCTTATTTATTCAATGAGAGGTTCCCCCAAGTGAAAAGAATTTAAGGTATTATTTAGTGTAAATGTACTCAGTTATAAAGAGAGAGTCTGATATTACAAGTTTGGTTTCATTTTATGACCAGAGTAAATTGAGTCATTGATCATAACCCCTTCTTTGCATTTGCTGCTAAACAGAACAGAACCACATTTGTGGTCTAACTATAGCAAGAGTACATCAAAGCAAAGTGAAATCACAGCATTTTTTTCTACTTTAATATCAAACCCCAAACAGGCCTTGTTTTTCCTTCATTTCATTCTTTTAGTAAATTTTCTCTCAATTTGCAAAATAATATGTAATGAAACATTTTTTTAAAGATTGTTGGAAGAGCAGAAGATGAAGAGATCAAGAGAGATAGAGGTCTTTCAGACCGTTAAAGGTCACATTCAATGAGCAACAGCACATGTTAAACTCAGTCTCAAGAAGGATCTTTAAAATTATTTTAGAAGAATTTTTTTTTGCTAAGGTGAAGACTCCTGAGAAAATGCTTTACTGAGTATGTCCACTAATTCTCTGCCAGAATAACTGATTTAATTGAAGTTTCATTTTTAAATCTGATTGATGGCCCAAATCTAATCTCCTTTATCTGATTAATTAGCACAGTTCTTAGTTTTTACATTAATTAAAAATAGTTTGTATTTGGAGCCAAGAAAACGATGAATGTAGATGAAAGTCTTTTTCCTACAGACGATGATAAAAATAATAATGTTAGTTGGAATATGCAAAAGTTAGTGAATTTTTTCAGTATTTACTGCAAAACACAAATGTTTCCATCATTTACTCTGTAAGATAAGATAATTTATCATATTTCTGTCTGTAATCCTTCCAATCTAATTTTGGAAATGTCAGTATTTGAGTTAACTTTAAGAAGGGTACATAAAGTCAATTTCAGCTTTTCTTGTAAGACAAAATTTTTTCTAAGAGATGAGGCAATTTAATTATTCCCATTTGAAAACTTGTATTTTTCTCTAAGTCTTTTTAAAACCTTGAAAATGTGGATGTGTTTTATATCTTGGCATTATCAAGGTAATAATGTGTATCTCATCAACAAAAATAGTTGAATGGGTTTTAGTTAGTGAATTAATAAACAAATAATTTAGGATAATTTACAGTATAAGCATCTCACATATTTTACAAATTAATGTCTGAGTTACCAGCTATTTTTAATTTACCTTTGAATATCTGATAATAAGCAGAAATGCCTGTGAGTAAGAGATTTGGATAGTTCACATGAAGAGGACAAATCTTTTTTATACTCAGAGTAATTCATTGATCTTCCTAAGGCTACATATGCTTTTAAATCTGTTGTGGGTATGTACTACATTACAAGAAAAACTACATTTCACTTTTCCTTTTAAAACAAAACTTCCTTTTTTTGCTTTTCTCTTCTATTCTTATCTATCTGAGATCTTGTTCTTGATAAAGTTTATTTTTTTAAAAGATTTATTTATTTATTCATAGAAGAGCTGGAGTGTAGTCCAGAGCTACAGGGGGAGGAGTAGGTGGGTGAGAGAATTCAACATGGACAGAGTGGGGAGCAGAACAGGCAGAGCTACTGAAACACTCTGCTGAGGGGAGCAGTGGGCAAGACAGGAGAGGTCTACTCCACCCTGTGAGTCAGCTCCTTGGCCAGACATGGACTGAACTCATCTTGCAATGGCTGTTGATAGTTTCAGAGTGCTGCAACTTTAACCCCTTGCACCACCAGGGAGGCCCCATAGCCATTTAGATTGGCTGACTGATAATAGTTAAAGCTTATTGGGATGCACAATGCTCTAGGCATTTTTGTAACGCATATTCATAACAACTTTATGAGAGTGGTACAACTATTATCCATATCTTTTCAGAAGAAACAGGAGAGTCACAGAGATTAACTTGCACAAGGTCATAAAAATATGACTCAAAACGAAGTATCTAGTTTTTTTTCTTGCTTTGATTTGTGTTCTCAGATACACTGCCATTTTTCACATTCACTTGGGTACTCTACAACCTGTAGCCAAAGGACAAGTAACACAGAGCCTAGCCCAGGATGCTGTGAGTCCGAGGACCCCCCTATTCGGGTCTTGTCCAGTGCCCCTATCCTATTTACTATTTATTTTGGAGAATGAATGAGAAATGTTAATAAAATTAAATTATACAAAATTTATATTAAAAGCTGAATAATTTATATCACATAGAGAGATACGAATGTATGATAAAAATAGATTCGTGTGACATTATGGCATATGTAGTGAAATCATTTAAAATCTGACCAAAGTATTTATAGAGAAGATGCACACCAGAGATAGAAAATGAGTAAGACTAAATCTGAAGAAGTAAAAGAATAAAAATGAAGTGTTAAAACATTCAGTTGTATTAAATGACTTATCTTCTGTTTATTGGCGTCCCACACTCATATGTTCTCCTCCTGTGCTTTATTCATCATACTGTTGTCATTCTGTTTCTACCTATGCTCAGGTCCCTTCTTGAAAGTGAACTTGTCTAAATTTGAAATCATTAGTGTATGAATTTTACCTTTCTGTGACTAGAGGAGAGATTGAAACTAGGCAACTGTCTTTTTCTAATTGGACTTGGTATAATTAAAAATGCCACCAACGGCCCTCCCTGGTGGCACAAGGGGTTAAGGCACAGTACTATGAGGCTATCCACAACCGCTGCAGCATGGGTTTGATCCCCCACCAGGGAGGTGACCCAAATGGTGCAGCAGACCTCTCCTCTCTAACCTACTGTTCCCTTTAGCAGTGTACTTAAGTCAATCTGCCTATTTTGATCCCAATTCTGTCTCTGGTGACTCCTCTCACTCCCACCCCATACCTCTGGCCTGTACCCCAGTTCTTGAATGAATAAATAAATAAATCTTTCAAAAAAAATAAAATGCCACCAAATAACATTGTTATTGATAGAGACCAAAACACATGCAAGTAACACACGTGTAATTCTAGGCAGTGATTTATGCCTCTTGTACACCAACCAGGGTATCTTGTTCGATTTATCATATATCTTGCATAATTCCCAGAAAATAGTTGACCTTTTAATAAGTATTTGTTAAATAACCTTACACTTCCTTAGTTGATTTCTGGTGATAATAACTGAACTTAAGTCCCTAAGATATATTGCTAATGATGATTCACATAAGGAGAATTGGAATACTGAGTGGCCCTGTGTAATAGTTATGGAACTTTCTTCACATGCTTAGGTAAATACAACACATTTAAACAACTGCACCAACATAATTTTTACATTTTAATGTCTTGTCCAGTGTATTTTAGAAAACAGAACCTAAAGCAAATACTATATGTTAATATATTTTTATAAGAAATGTAATCCTGGAGATGTAAGTAAGAATGAAAGGAAGTATGGCCAGAAAGTAGAGAGAGGAGCCAGAAAAGGTGCATTAGGGAACTGGTTTTTCATGACAAGCACAGCTCTTGCTTAGTGCTCAGTGATACCTTCCTGCTGGCTTTATTGTTGTAGAATGATCTTTGAGTGGGGTTCCACTGAAGAAGGCTTATGAGCCTCATTCACAGTTCCATTTGCATCTGGAACACTAAGAGAAAAGTTTTAATCATCAAAGTGATGGGACACCAAGCTCAAATCTACCATCCGTAGAGGGGGCAAAAAGGATTTTATAAGGAATGTTACATGATAGGGTTTAGGAAGGGAATGTTAACATTATAAGCAAACATACAAATAAGCAAAGGATTTTGGAAAGTAGGCATTTTGGCAGTCAGGAGGACTGTTTATCTCAAAAACAGAAGGGTAGTATGGTCTAGTTGGTTTCTGGTTAACTAGTTCCTTTGTGATTACCTTTGTGAGTCCTTTGGCACAAGAATATGAAACCCATAGATTTGGATCTAGCACTAGTTTATCAGTCTAGACCCCACTTTTAATGCCTCTTCCTATCACTTAGATTTGAGAAAATTCTAAAAGTTCCAAAACTTTTAGTCTGGAAACAGAAGTTAAAAGTCTTAACATATACCTGACAGAGTGAATATGTTTGCCTAATACTTTTATTCTTATACTCCAATATCAAGAGAGTATTAAAAAAGTCCGTTGTTTTTTTGTTTTTTTTTTTTTTTTTGGGTTGTTACTCTTATACTAGTCAGTCCCCTGTAATGATAATGATCCCATACCTTCTAAATTGTGTCATTGAGTCAGCTCTTTTTGTCCAAGTTCTGGATTTTCTCAAGTCTAAAAGTGATGGGTAGAGGCATTAAAAGTGGGGTCTAGATTGATAAACTAGTGCTAGAGCCAAATCTATGGGTTTCATATTCTTGTGCCAAAGGACTCACAAAAGGCATATAAAAATGGCCACTTGTGAGTTGCTATAGTAGTCTGTGAAGTGGTAGCTACATATTTCAGAACTCAGGAATTCTTATAATAACAGCTGAAAATAGCAGACTTGGGCACAGAGAGGGAAATGGAGCTGACAGGGAAGAGGGCAGTGCTCAGAGAACCTAATAGAAACACATAGAACATGCCTGATACATGCAACTTAATTTTAGTTTGAGTTTAAGTAGGTATGACTCAGTAATAAAATTGAACGGCTTTGAGGCCATCAGGGACAAAACAGAGAAGGCAGTGCCCATGACTGTCTCTTCACAGAGACATCAAAATTCAAGCAATAACTATTAGAATCAACTTTGTCAGAATTTTGTAAATAAAAGATTCTACCAATTAAACACATTTCATCAAGATACAGGAACCTAAAGAAGGCAAGCAAGCCCCTACTCCCTTCCAACGACTTTTTGGTCCTCTAGATGCTAGAGGGAGTAACACAGATTTTTGGGCAAAAAAATTGTGTTTATATCTTCAAGTACATCTGAGAGCTACCTAAGGAAAGTACTTTATCTACAGACACAAAGTTTTTATCTATATCTATAGTATTTCAAACTTGGAAATTACTCAGGAAGCAGTTAGCATTCCTGGAAAAACTTGTAAGACAAAAAAACCCAGGCCCTGGAGAGAAAAGATCATGTTTGAGGCAGATAATTACAGCTTCTAGAACCTTGAAGGGAAAACTAGGGATAGCGCTTATTTGGGAAATTTGAGTAATTTTGAAAGCCAGACCCATGCCCAGAGCAAGATGCATGCTTAGAAATAAACCTAAGAAGATCTTAAGCATGTACCTCTGGCTGGACTTTAGGTTTATTGAAACACGGTGAGAGGCATAGGGCTAATGCAATGGCCTCACAAAGTGTCCTAGAGCCATCCCAAAGAGTAAAGACTGGGAAGCTTTTATTGTGCTTTTTTTTTTTCCTGATTTTTTCATTATTCTTTCTCTCTTTCTCCTGACATTCCAGGAAATGTCTGTCAAAACATTAATTGAATGTGCAATTATGAACACAGACTTCAAAGACCACACAAAGAATAAAAACATCCAAAAATCACTTAAAAATGTCCCTGAATAAATAACAGCTACAGCCCACTATACACTTGTGTGAAAAAATGAAAGAGTGGGAAGAATCTAAATATCAGGCCTTTGTTTAAATTTTCAGCATGGCTAGTTATAAGCAAAAATATGAAAAGAAATAAAATATGACTCACTTAAAGAATATATTAACAAAACTATCCTTGAAGATATTTTATTTATTTGACTTATAAAAAGATTTATTTATTACGCATATAAGAACTGACCAAAAGTGCTGGGGATGAGAGGATTCAGCCAAGACAGGGTGAGGAGCAGAACAGGTGGATCTACTGAAATACACTGCCAAGGGGAGCAGTGGGTGAGGAAGGAAAGGTCTGCTGTGCCATGTGGTAAGCTCCCTGGCCAGGAATTGAACTTGTGAGGCAGTGACTCCTGATAGCTTCATAGTGCTGCTACTTAATCCTTTGTGCTACCAGGGATGCCCAGAAACAGATTTTAAATGTAAGTGTTCACCAAATAACACACAGGGTCCCCAAATTTTTAAGGGGTGCACACTCTCAAAGGGTTTTCTGCCACCCGTGCATACAAAGACAACAGAAAAATACTCTTAGTATGAGAGATAATATGAGAGCTAATGAAATCATTGTGCATAGAGGGAGGAAAGAGAAAAGGCTATTCTTAATAAACCTGAAAAGTGTCTGTATTTTCATGGGTAGGTGCTCAGCCAGACACACCAGGCCTCAAACAGAGCTACTGACACACAAAAAATTTTCACAAGACTAAGGTAAATTCTGATAGAGAAAACAAGAATGGGGTTAGGTAGATCCTGGAAAGAATTTGCAGATCTGAAATGTAAGTATGTAATGTTATAATGTAAAGTTACTTCACCTAATTTTTAAAGGTTTATTTATTTATGCAAACAAGACATGGGATGTAGGCCAGAGGTGCATGGGGTAAAGAGGATTCACCAGAGACAGGGTGGGGACCAGAACAGGAGGATCTACGGAAACATACTGCTGAAGAGAGCAATGGGTGAGACAGGAGAGACTTGCTGCACCATGTGAGTCAGCTGCCTGGCTGTAGATCGAACTCATGCCACAGTGGCTGGCAATAGCTTGATAGAGCTGTGTCTTTAACTCCTTGCATCACTAGTGAGACACCTCGATTATTATTTTTTTAAGGAGCTAAAGAAAAAGAGGAAATGATTGATGGAAAATATAGAGAATATCAATGGAGACATTATTAAAAGAAATAAAATATGAAGACTGAAACTAGATATTACAATTACCAAAAAGAAAATTCACTAGCACATTTAAATGATGCTAGTAAGCTTGCAAAAGAGAATCAGTAAAGTTGAAGAGAAGGCAATTGGGATTATCCAGTATAAAAAGAAAAGAAAAAAGAAGGAAAAATGAGGGCAGACTCAGAGACCTACAGAACACCATCAAACACATCACATCATGGATAACAGGAGTCCTGCATAGATTATTTTCCAGAATAGACTGTAGGCTTGACAAAAAAATAATTAAACTTAATATTGTTTTTCAAAATTGAAGTCATAAAGTGTTTGTAAGAGCACAGTATGATGAAACTAGAAATAGGTAATAAAGTGAAAATTATAAAATTAATATGAATTAATAATAATTAAACAACAGTAAATGTTAAACCATCAGTGTTTACTACACTGTAGTGGGTTTCCAGTCTGTCTGGAACCTTCACTTCACCATATATCAAGGACTGAGGCCATAGCAACCCAATATTAGTTAGTCCATTACTGTTGTAGTAAGTTGTACTTTGCTAGGTATTGCTTTTTTTTCCCCTCATCCATTTAATAAGAGATAAGAATGATTAAGGCTGCACTGGCAAGAATCACTACACTCAAAATAAAATTTGTTCAGATGTAATGGTTTAGAGAGGCTCTTAAAATATCTTGTTCATCAAGTATAAGTTATAGAGCCTAATATCAAATCATTAAGTTAATAGCTTGTTCTTTTTTTTTTTTCTCTGAAAAAGCAAACTTTGAAATGGGACATTATATTTATCAGGTAATTATTTTGAAAATATGATAAAAGATTACATCACAAAATCTCACCTCAATAGGTATATAGGTTTTTAAACACTATGTTAACATCTCAGAAACAATTTATATGTGAATGTGGTTACCATGTGTAATGACTTTGACTTAGACCAATTCAAATATAAGCATATTTTCTAGTATATGTATATTTTAGTTTTCTGGATTTTAAAATTTCTACTAACTCATTTACTATCACTATCCCATTCGGCTTCAGAGACTTGTAAATGTTATGTTCAGACGTGATAGAATACATTAGATTCATTTTACAAGAAAGCCACCTGTTATTATTAATAGCAAGTACTAGCTGGCAGCATATATTATGCATTGGGGATTGAGTTTGTTTTAAAAACCTCAAGAACTCCAAAGAAAATGTGTAGATTTATAGCATTTGGTTATTGGACTATATTTCTAAATTTATGACACTCTGAGGGGATTTTTTTCCCTAGAATAAAGCATTCATGAATTTTTAAAGAAAAATTCTAGCACTCTCAGATTATGAGCAACATTCCCTGGGGGTATTGTAAAAGTTAATTATGAGTATTATCACTGAGAATACAACGAAAGAAGTTTATTGAAAATAAATTAATTTGAGAACATCTATCTATGATGCTGTACAGAATAACAAAGTTCTAACTATCATTTTATGTAATAGATCTTTTAAATTAAGGTGCTAGTATTGAGTCACAGTGAATATACAAAGTTTTCTAAAACCATAATTGTGTTATTACTCAGTACTTATGCTTTCCTTCTGCCTTGAGATCCATTGGGATCCCGCAGAGAACCACAGAATGTCAGGCTTTGATGAAATATTAATGACCATTCAGGTCATATAATCATTTTGCAATTATGAAACTAATTCTTATAGAGATTATGGAAAATACACACATTTGCATATTGAGTTACTAGTAATGCTGGACATTTACCTAACTCTTAACTCTCAGACTAAGACTCTTCCCATTTTCTATATCACATTGGCAAACTCACTTCTATCTCAAACCATGAATGAGGATACAAGCTCACTAAAGTAAATATTATCAGTTAGAACAGATTTTTTTAAATGAAATAACTTTATTTTGATACAATGTTAGTATAGGAACATTAACTACCATGTGAAATATTTTTCAAAGAAATCCACAGAAAAGTAAAAATCTAGGTTTGTTCTTATATTCCCACCTAAATATTAGGAGCTCTTAATCAAGTTGGATGTAAAGCTATGAATTAAATGTTGGCGTAGAGTTATGATGGTGATAAGTGAGAAAGGATAAAGTAGTAAAAGATGAAATGATAGCTATACAATAAGAGAATGAACTTTCCTCAGGTCATAGAATAATATCAGTGTAGAGTAATGAATAGTCTTTTGAGGGATTCTATCATGTATTAAAAATTAAGCCTTTGATTATATATTATTTTGTTGAAGTTAGTTGGCTTCACCTGTGATTGGAATTTCCCAGTTAAATGTGATGGTAAGAGAGAGAAGGGGTTGTCTTCTAAGGAAGTTTATGGTAATTTAATAATAACTATGGCATTGAATCTGGGAAGGAGAGAAAATGGGGAAAGGTCAGTGTTATGAATATTTAGATTAGACAGATGATGAAGATTTTCAGTAGTGGATGGGAAGGATGTAACGTGTTTTGGGAGATTCATAAATAGTGAAATTACTGGTGTTAACAAAAGTGTTACTACCAATTTGTTTCATGTTTGTGTGCCAAGAGTTTAAGGAAAGCACTCAACATGTAACTGAAGGAGTTGAGATCTATATCTGACACAGAGAAGATTGGAGGTGAAAGCACTTCTCACTACCAAGCCTCCTCATTCTGGTCCTGAGATTAAATAATGATAAATACAGCTGATCCTTAATAATGCTATATCCAGGTGATATCCTAAGGAGAAGGTGTTACCAAAGGTCAGAAAGAAGAGAGAACATTTCAAGAAGAGGCTAATGACAGAGCAGAGTTTAGTTTACTGTTAACAGATGTGGAGGTTTTGATGGCACAAAGAAATGGTAGGAATTGGTCAGAGAACCAGAATTCTATAAGTCATGATTACAACACTGATACATTCTGCGACTATACAAAACTCAATCAAATAGGATATGCCCTGCATAAAATACTGTCTGTGTAGACAAAAGCTGTATCACATTGTCAAATGCTAAACATCATAGAATTTATTCATAGAATAATGCATCAGCTCTTAAGCAGTTTACTTTTAGTTTATTTTCCAGCTAAAGTGTAGATTAAAGTTGATAATTTTACAAGGGAAAAAGAAAGAATATAAACATAGGCAAAAGCAGTATTAAAGTGAAATAGCTGGCAACCTGACAGAGAAATCAGGAAAAGTAAAAGAAAGCACTCAAGAGAAAGTTAAAGAGGTAAAGAAAAGAGGGAGGGAAGGAGAGAGGGAGGGAGGGAGGGAGGAAGAAAGGCATGGAGGCAAAAGAAGTGAATATGCATGTCTATTGCAAATTGGTATGTTAATTTAAAGCTTTCCTTGCACCTGTCACAGTCTCTGGGCATAGCGCTGAACTTTTGTAGCTTCACATTGCAATACTTCAGCTCTTTATAAGCTCGTAGGGCCTTCCAGGTGCTATATTTACACAACCTGGTTTTTCATCTGGAACTCATTCTGCACAAGAAGCTGAAACTCCTTGTGTATAGAAGTATTTTATATCTTAACTAGAATATAGGTTGTAATATATTATGTATTTACAGCTATGAATATTTTTGGCATATGACTTATAGATGAATTAAGTTTATGAAAAATAACTTAAACCTGGATGCTAACCCGAGAGTTTCTAACTTAATTGATCCTGGGTGCCAAATGACATCAGACAATTGTAAAAAAAATCTTGGAATTGAGATTCATTGCATTCAATTTTCTAAGGAATAAATAGAAGCTTCAGTTTGGTCACAGTTTGAATGTACTGACCAATTTGCCATTAATAAGTGTGTACAACTTGTATTATGTGCTGTATCCATCAACCAGGATTGGCATAACAAAATATAACAGACCAGGTGGCTTAAAGGACCAAAGCTAATTGTCTCATGGACTGGAAGTTGGACAACCCTTCTGAGTCCTTTCTTTTTGTCTTGCAGATGGCTGCCTTCTTGTGTCCGTATGTGACCTATATCCATGCATTCACCTTGCATGTCTCTTCCTCATATAAGGATATCAGTTCTTTTGGATTAGGACCTTATCTCACTTAACTTTTATTACTTTTTAATGAACTTTTCTGCAAATAGAGTGACTTTGAGAGTCTAGGCTTTAACATAAATTTGTGGGTACACAACTTGACCCCCAATATGTTCCCTCTATAGTGATAAAATAGAATCATCCAAAGGATATCTTTGCAAATAAATTCACTCTAAATTTAACAGAGAATTTAAGACTAATTTCCAATTTCCAGAAATCACAGGTGGCTTAGGGCTGCTGAAATGAAATAATGACAAAAGAAAGGCTAAGTACATGAAATATCTTATTCTGACTTGGATTCCAATGTTACTAGAATATTGGCGGGTCTGAGGGTGATGGGTATGGAAGTTCATTGTATTATTTTGCAACTCATATTGAACACATTGTGGATTTCTTTAGACCATCTAATGAAAAAAAAGTTTAAGAAATTTCACTGAGGTTGGAAAACCTCATTACTCTATTTTATATGTTCTAAATTTGAAAATTTGACCATCTAGCTATGTAGAAAAATATTTCTTAGAATTATTTTTAGAAGACATAAAATATGTTCATGCATTTTAAAAGTATATAATGAAAATTCAAACACATACAAAACTGGAGAAAATTTAAAATTAACCCCCACATTTTTCTTCTGTATCTTTTAATTGCTGACAAAAAAATTAAACACGGTCAACTTTCAAAGCTACAAGTCTATTTGTTTTATTTTCAAAACCTTGCAAACTTATTGGAAGTGCCATACAAGAATGAGATAGAAACACATTATTTATACTCAGGAAATAAACAGCAGACTCTCTGAGAACTAAATGTGCTCTGTGGTAGTGCCTTAGTGCTGGCTGTAATTCCCTTATATTACTTGGTTCCTGTGTATGCTAAATGGAATTTCATCAACCTGAGATAGTCTGCATCTGTCTACAGAACTTTATAATGAGAATAACTTTGGCACATTGCACCATATTTTACATGAACGCCTTCAACTATAAAATCTGATACCTAGGCTTTCATAAGTAATTCCTAAACTCTGCCTATTATAAGTTCATTCAACACATTACTGGAAAATAGAAGGTTAATTCTATATTACATTTTATGAAGGTGTTCTATCTCACCTATTACCTCAGGAGTTAGACTTAAACAATTTAGAAAATATTTTTTTAAAAGATTTATTTATTTATGCATACAAGAGCTGGGGTACAGGCCAGAGGTATGGGGGGGTGAGAGGATTCACCACAGAGAGCGGGGAGCAGAACAGGCAGATCAATGGAAGTACACTGCTGAGGGGAGCAGCGGGCACAGCAGGAGAGGTCTGCTGCACCATGTGGGTCCCGCCCCGGCCGGCAGCAGGGATTGAACTCGTGCTTCAGTGGCTGCGGTCTGCTTCATGGTGCGTTGCTTAACCCACTGCGCCACCAGGGAGGCCCCACAATTTAGAAAATTAAGTAGAAAGCAGGTACTCTTTTATTGCAGTGATAATTATCAAAGCACATATTAAAGATCTGGGAATACTGAATAATTTATGCTTACACTGGTATCTTTCTTCCTGTGTTTGGTAAAGCACTTTGAGTACTCTGCTATTTTGTTTTAAATACTTTTCCTTTATAGATAGGTAGGTAGGTAGATAGAGATAAAGACTGTCTCACTGTTGCCATTTTGTGTTTACATAATTTCAGCTATTATATATCTAATCTCCTTTAGAACAAAATTTCTTTTCAATTTACCTTTATGCATCCAGAAAATAGAAAGTATTTTACCCAGTTTTGCACTCAGAAAATAAACGATTCCATCATTTTAGAAATATTTATCAGAAAAACGAAAGGGGGTAGACTAAAAGATTATTTGATAGCCCATTAAAATAGAACCTAGGCTTGATTCTGTATCTTTTCGGTATAATTTTAATTCCAAATTCTCAGATTTTCAGGTTTATTCTTCTTTTCTTTTTCAGTGATTTTTTTTTATTACTGTTTAGATGAACTGGGGGTGTAGGCCAGAGGTGCAGGAGTGTGAGAGGATTCACCAGAGACAGAGTGGGGAGCAGAACAGGCAATTCTACTGAAATACACTACTGAGGGGAGCAGTGTGTGAGACAGGAGAGGTCTGCTGTGCCATGTGTGGTTAGCTCCCTGTCCTGAGATCAAATTCAGTGGGCACTGATATTCCTTAGGCTACAAGGGAGGCACCCTATTCCCCTTTTAATGAAATTTTAAAAACTTAAATTAGTACCAGTGATAATCCCAAATTTTTGATCAACAGTATAAGTTGCTATAAGTGATCATTAGTTATATGGAAATATTATAAAACCCATGTTTTCTTGAAAAGCAATATATCAAAGGTGATGCACCACTCTGTGCTTCCTTTTCCTATTCAGAAAATACTAAAATCATATTTTAGTAACAACTATTTATTGCTAGCTATTGTTTGAAGGAAGACATGTCAGAAACTAGAAAATCAGCTAAAAATGACTATTAATGCAAAAAGATGCCAACATCAAGACCATAAAAGGTTTTCACAGTGGGAAAGAACTGTGGAATACATTTCCTGCTTCAGTCAAATAATAAGACTGAGAAAATAAAATCCAGAAGGTGTCAAACAGTAACCAAAACAACTTAGTGAGTGTGAAAAAATATGTTTAGCCATCATCTTCCTCTCTATAGCTACTTGAGATCCTGAGGGGATTTTGATTTGAACTATTCTCATAGAAGCAAATATGTAGGAACTATCAAATCACAAAATAATTGATTATTAGGATACTTCATATCAGATATAGGGCCTGAAAAATAAATTCAACTATATAAAGGACATTGTACTGTATTTTAATTAAACCAAACTGCTATATTGCTGACTGGAATGAGATCTGTGACAATGAATTCTAAAATGCATGATTGACATTCCTTTACATAATAGCAGTAAACTTCCCAGCTAGAGCAGAAACTTCACAGAGTGCTGGATTGTTACAAACTAGAGGCAACAACAAATAAATAAACTTTCTGTTGTAAGAAGGTAGGTTCTATGAGGCTCATAAATATACTCACCATTTCATTTTTTTTGGCCTTAATCCCTGGATAGTATGAATATTATATTTATCTGAATATTATATTAGTAGTTACAGGGTTGTAAATGCATCATGCTGGGCTGAAAATACAGACTCAAAAGAACAGAAAATGTAGGAATGACAGAGAACAATATGTGTATGTATGAATGTATGTATTTAAATAACTAGATTTATGTATTTAAATAATTAGATTTATTTAATTATATTTGACATCATTTGTAGTCCCAGGGAATTCCAACCACCATTTCACCCATGCACCATCACCTCAGTTCCTTGTGCTCTTTCTGCCTTCATCCCAGTCTCTACCCCAACCTCCCCCAAGAAGATCCCTTTGGTTTGTCTTTGACCTTTTGTTCTTGTGTTCTCTGTTTGTTTGCTTGCTTGTTTGTTTGTGTTTGGCTGTAGTTGTTCATTTCATTGAGATCTCCTTTTCTTTTTCTTTTTTTTTTTTTTTTTGTTCCTTTACATTCCTCCTAAAAGTGAAACCAACCGATATTTTTCTCTTGCATTCTGACTTATTTTATTCAGCATAATTCCTTCTAGCCCCATCCATGTTTCTATAAATGACTCTAGTTTATCATTGTTGATTGCTGAATAGTATTCTATTGTGTATATGTACCATATCTTCTTGATCCAGTCATCTACTTTTGGGCATTTGGGTTGTTTCCAGGTCTTACCAATTATACATAGTGCTGCAATAAACATGGGGGTACAGGTATTCTTTTGGATTGGTGTTTTAGAGAACAATGTATTTAATACCTTTTTTTATTACAATATTGCTTTGCTTAATTTCATTAAAACTTAAGTCATGCTGTTAGCTATAGGCCAAATATATATAATTTATTTAAATATGACAGTATGTCATTTAAAGAAACATATTGAAAAATTAATGCAAACTTTGACATGTTTACAAGAATAAATTTTCTTTTGAACTATATTTGTAAGGCTAGTGGCTTAAAAGGTATTTTGCAAATTAAAATTCATTATAATATTACAGAATGTTATTAATAGTGAAACAATTACATATGTACCCACATGTAAGTCTTAATATAAAACTTTATTTTAGATGTTATGTCATGGATGACAAGCAAGATTGCCTATAATATTGGTTGTTTTAGGAAGTGTATCACCCCCTAGGCAGGTCCAGACATACCATTTTATTGAAATCTTTGGGGTGCTACAATAAGAATGAAATTTTATAATGTAATAACTAATAATTATTTTAAAACAATTACCAAGTATTAAATATATGAAACAACATATATGCATTTTTTCAGTGTAATTTTTTTCCTGCGTGATTATCTATCTGAGTCTACATTTATTCAGATTGTAGAAATGTATGTATATACTGACAGTCTTAAAAAAACAATTATGAACTTTTTAGTCGTAAACTGAATTTAGTATATAAACATGCTGATTTTCAATGATGCACCCTGAAACTTACGTTATAATACAATTTTATTTCAATAAAAAAAGATAAGAAAAGTATATTGGTGCAGGCCATGCTACTCATATTGTTTGACAAAAGTCTAGTATGAGGGATAGTCCTGAAAATCAGGGGCTCCATAGCTGGCCCCTGCCAGATTCCTTTTGTTTTGGCTAACTTTATAATTGCAGTTCTATGAGTCTCTTAATGTGTGCTCACTGAAACATAATCCAAGGGGGTAGTTATAAATTTGGTTGTTTGCCAAACAAAATAGTTGGATGTAATGCATTTACTGATTGACAGATACTCCAGCACAAACTTTTACAATTGATAAATACTGCTACTAACTTTAAAAAGTCATAAAACCAGGCAGAGTAAAATGTAATTAAAATATGGTTGTTTTACAAACCCAAAAGTTAGTCTTTTTTTTTTGTTTGTTTGTTTTTTTTTAAAGATTTATTTATTTATGCATACAAGCGCTGGGGTACAGGCCAGAGGTGTGGGGGGGTGAGAGGAGTCACCACAGAGAGCAGGGAGCAGAACAGGCAGATCAACGGAAGTACACTGCTGAGGGGAGC